>JAZKJV010011095.1:0-168151 GCA_037367405.1 Ottelia alismoides
TCAGCTATATTAGTTAAGTTGGGACTAGAACATGAACTTCATATCCATATCTCCTTGCGTCCAACTAGGACCTCCAGCATGATCGAACCTTTTCGAAACTAGTTAGGAATAGGTGCTACTATCCCAGCTCAGAACCGATCGGGTTCTATTGATCATCCCCCCTTCTTGTTTGACCTCTTGGGGCATCAACTTGACTCGATCGACGCACGCCGGTCCAACATCTTTCTCTTCTCGTCCTAGGTCAAACCACCAATCCAAGGTCACTAGCCACATGCAATCTGCCTCAATCACTATTTCCTTGATCAACACACAATTAATATGGTATCTATGAAGGGGAGTTTACAAGGACTCTAACGAGAGATCTACCCACTCAGTCCCCTATATCGTTCAACAAGCATGCGTAAACCTCACTTTTTCTTTCAAAAAAAAAAGTTAACATCACTTTCCCATCGGAAGTCGATTATCAAGGTCGAACATGTAGCAGCTATGTGACTCAATTAATGATTTGAAAGCGGTATCCTCTTAGAAGTCGCAACTAAGAAGCAACCTCCATATCCTTCCTCCTTATTCGACCTTGGACCTTCATCCATTCTCTCACTCATCTTAATGGTGGCTCACACTTGCCTTCTCCACTTTTCCTTACCTTGATGATGGCTCTCACCTGACTTCTCAACTTTGTCATTCCCCTCTCTCGCCCCCATTCATGCTCGCCCCTTCTTTCTCACCCATTATGCTCGAACCATCTCAACCTTCTTTCATTTCGGAAAAGAGTACAATAATCTCAGTTGATAAGGAATTGTTCACATAAGACTTAAAGTTCCTCCTGAAAGATAACAAGATTTAAGAATATGAATTTATTTCTTTAGGATGGTAAATATAATTAGGGATATTTACACCCATGACCCTGAGTAATCTCGTAACTACCCCAGAAACCCTCTATAAATCATAATTACACCCAAACCCTCGAATAAGTGTTCCGTTCTACACTCGTAACCTTCCGTTATTTTAATCCATTAACTCAACTGACATTTGAGTTAATCTAACCCATCTCGGATCCAACGGTCGAAACTAAATAAAAACACAAAAAGAAAAAGAAAAAAAAACCCAGTCACCCCTTCTCTTCCTCCTCCAGCGCACCCCCTCTCCACCCCATCCCACCCGCCTCCTTGTCCGTCAACCACCTCCCCTCTCTTCCTCCACACTCCTTCCTCTTCCTCCACCGTCGCAACCCCCCTCTCTTCCTCCTCCAGCCCCCTCCCACTTCCTCCGCCCACAACCTGCCGCAACACCCATCTCTTCCTCCTCCAGCCCCCCTCCCACTTCCTCAGCCGATAAACCACCGACCACCTCCCCTCTCTTTCTCCTCCATCCCCTCCAATTTTCGCCGCCCGCATCCCGCCAACCACCTCCCCTCTCTTCCTCCTCCACTCTCCTCCCTTTCCTCCGCCCATAGACTGCCACCCACGCGGGGGGGGGGTGCGGGGGGGGGGGGGGGGGGGGGGGGGGGGGGGTCGTGCCCGATGCTTACAGGAAGTCGACAGGCCTCCGACTCCGGATCTTCTCCGTGACCTCCGAATATATATATAATAGGGGCCGCCGCAGAACGGCTTTCGCCGCGTCCACAAAATGCTAACTAAAAGAGCTCTCACGATCTTTCGATAGCATTATTATGCAGCTCGGGAGGCAGGGGAGGGGATTTCCGGGACTGTAGGCGCGATCGAGGGTTGGGGTTCTGGGATTGCAGGTGCTTGCGGGGAGGGAGGCGATGGAGGCAGGGGACCGGGAGGCGGAGTTCGAGGACTGCAGGCGCAGGGAGCGGAGGGGTCGGGGCCCGGGACTGCAGGCGCGGCCGGGGGGGCGAGGGGTCGTGCGGGTTGCTGGAGGTTGCGGGAAGGGGGATGGATGCAGGGCCAAGGGGGCGTGCGGACGGGGCCTTTGCTGCAGATGGGGTGGGGGGGATGCAGGACGATGCACGGGGGAGCTAGAGGGCGGCGCGATGGGATGCAGGGGACCGGGGGGTTGCTGGATGGAGGGGGGATGCAGGGTGGCGTGTGGGGGAGCTGGCCACGGCGGGGGATGCAAGGTGGCGACGGGGGGCGCTTCAATGGGATGAAGGGGACCGGGGATGCAGGGCGGCACGCGGGGGCTTTGCTGGTGGGCGTGGAGCGGAACGGGGGGGTGTCGGGGCCTTTGCTGGAGATGCAGGTGGCACGGATGGGGGAGGGGGGGTGCTGGAGGGCGGCGCGCGACGGGGGCAGCGGTGGGGAGGTTTGCTGGAGGGTGGCACGCGACGGGGTTTGAGGGGGGTATTCCTTGACAATGTGATTTTGTCTAGGGGTAAAATTGTCTGAAAAATATGGAATCTGTTAAAATTAACGGCATAAACGGATGGAAGTTGACACAGGGTTAGGTAATGTAAGGGTTAAACATTATTCAGGGTTGTAGGTGTAATTCGTGTTTGCGCAGGGTTCCTGGGGTAATTACGAGATTACTCAGGGTCATGGGTGTAAATATCCCATATAATTATTGCCTATGAAGTCAATATTAATTTGCTTAGGAGGCACTCAATTTGGTTTTTCTTTTGGCAAGCATAAATCTGGAGTCAGAAATTTTAAACTAATTAAATGTGTAAAAAATGGGATGAAAACTCCCTTACAATCACTCTAAGATTTCTTCTGCAAAGGGGGAAATTAAAACAAGGGTCAATAGCAACTCCTCTTGATGGTTTTCCAGATCAATAAAATAACCAGAATGGGGTGGTCTTCAAAATTGAGAAGGCGTATGTCGACAAGGTGGAGTTAAAGAGGTCCTTCTGGGCTTTATGAAGGATTTATAATGCTGTGCAAAATGTAACTATGTCCGTTTAATTTTATTTATAAATTAATCTCAACAAGTACTAACCTTCACAGGTCATCCTTTCTCCTTTGAAAAAAGTACTAGCTAACATTGCTGCAGCTTTACAACTTGTCCTAGGTGAGAGCCCTTGATTTGGAGCAGAACTCAAGAATCAACATTTAACTAACTTTGTATGGATACATAACTTAATATGGATCAATTCTCCCTTCAAAAGAAACACTTCTAAGTTCCTATTCCTTCAAGATCTGCGGATTTTCAATGGTTGTGGTTTGGTCATAATCTTTTTTTAGGAAGTAGGTGGTGTTCACCCTTGGTAAGTGTTCACCAAGAAGCCCGTTTATTAACAATTCAATGCTTACACATACTCCAACCACGATTCAATTAGGAATCATGCATGTGATGGGGTGGTCATAATTTGAAGTTTTGAAGCTCTTGATGAAATACACAATCAAAGGAAAACTCAATTTGCACTCGGGTCAGTATAAAAGCATGGCAAACTTAATATTTCTTTGTACAATAAAAAGTATGAAGTTGTTGACACATACAGATTTATATCATCTGTGGATATCAATTTTGCATTCCCAAGAACCCCTGAGTCGCAAACCGTACTAAAAGTTGGAGTCAGTCTCAGTAAAACTTTGCACAATGTGTATAAAGTATCCGCAAGGTTTATTGCATTTGTTAAGAAACATATAAATATGTAGCAGGCAATATCTTTGATCCACTCCAGCAAATATTGACCAGGGTCCGAATAACATAGGTAAAAGTGGCATTCATGCAGACCAATTAATGCAACTTCGGATTTTGAGGTCACAGTATAAACTCAAGATGAGTAAAAATTACAAATTTATTATAACAGATATGAAGAAAAGGAACAACCTAAAATCATATAGGAGAGACAAAACAATTAAGAGAAATGATCCATGGAGAAGAAAGATATGACTTTCCATTAATATAGTATAAGAAGGATGCCGAATTAAAGAATATGGTAGCAAGATCTCAGAGGCTCTGTTGGCCTTCCTATTGTACAAGCAATGAGCAGCAAATATATTTTCCTCCCACCAAGACAATTTTCCTGTTGCATTTTCACTAGAGAAATTTCCTTGATCATAGTCACAACCTCCTGTATCCTCTAAATCTTGATACAAGATGCACATAGCGTCCCTTATCCAGCATGTCAGTTATTACATTCTGTGCTTCTGAGTACATCCTTGCATTTCGCAGCCTCCCCACAAGTCTGGTGTAGACCAAAAAATTAGGAATGCAGCCTTTATTCTCCATATCTTTTAGCATGGAGCAAGCCTCCCCAAATTTATTGGCATCACAAAGACCACGAATCATGGAATTGTATGTGTACACATTAGGGAGATGCCCTTTCATCAACATCTCGCCAAACATTACTTCTGCCATTTCAAACTCCCCTGCAACTACATACCCTGTAATCATGACAGTGTAGCACACAACATCTGGTTCACACCCCTTCTTTGACATCTCATCAAAAAAGTACTTGGATGCCTCTAAATTGCCGGTTCGACTTAATCCATCAATAAGGGATGTATAATGAATAACTCGGGGATGGCACCCAACATCCTCCATGTACTTCAAAAGATTACAAGCTGCAAGTGGTTTATCCCCCTTGCCAAGAACATGAAGAAGCAGGTTGTATGTGTGTAAGTCCGGGGCTATCCTGGCCTCCCCCATCTCAACAAGCAACCCATGAAATTCATCCAACTTACCCAACATATACTTTGCACGCATCAAGATATTATATGTCAAAACATCCGGCTCGTGTCTGTCAAGCTTCATCTGCTGATAAACCCACTCAATCAACCTGAACTGATCCACGGATACAAGTGCATGCAGTATCGCATTGAACGAGTGCTTAAACGGTCGGTAATTGAACGATTTCGACTTCAAAAAGCTTGCTACCAGTTTCCTCCTCATGCCCGCCTCTCCACAGGCACACAACAATATGTTAAAGGTCCTTGCCGTCACCGAGAGGCCATCCTGGATCATCACATCAACCAACCTCCACAATGCCTTCAGCTCCTTGCACTCCGCAAATATCTTGAAAGAAAGATTGTATATATTGGGGGTGTGCTTGTACCCCTCCTGCTGGCCAGCCCATGTGAAGAACTTGTATGCCAATCTCGCGCTACGGTGCTTGTTTGCACCGTTTACAGATTTCAATATCCTGAATAAGACTTCCCTCACGAGGAAAGTTGACATCTTGACCTCCATTTCCTCCAACTCAGACCGGAAGTCAGCGCCAAGGCTATCATTTTGGACAATCTGAAACAATTGGTCTGCTTGGAACCTGACTTCCTCCAAGAATCTCCGTC
This sequence comes from Ottelia alismoides, assembly GCA_037367405.1. NCBI lineage: Eukaryota > Viridiplantae > Streptophyta > Magnoliopsida > Alismatales > Hydrocharitaceae > Ottelia > Ottelia alismoides. Next base: position 5,199 of record JAZKJV010011095.1, read on the forward strand.
TAGATGAGCATTCTTGGACATATTCAATCCTCTCAAGGTCATCATCAACATGCTGACTTGCACCAAAGCCATCAAAATCGGATCTTTCACGGTTATCTTGAGAAGTCTTACCATTATCTCCATGACCACAATCGCAGAATCTCCTCAAAGGCCGAATATGCGCGGTTAAACGCGAGAAGCTGAAAGAAGCAGCTCTGCAACCAAACCGGAAAACAGATAGCATAGCGAGAAGACCCCGAGAAGCCGCAAGACTCGAATCATTTCCGCCGACGGGAAATGCGCACCAGAAACCCTACTCGACCCGGAAAAGTGGGGATTTTGGGGAACGCCCATTGCTTGAAAGACGCAGACCACATTTGAAGACGAGAACATACATCACAAGAGCCGTGCTATCGTGGGATTACACAGCAAGAGCTAGAGTAAACGGAACCTCTACGACGATTTGACCAAATAGGGACTACGGGGGAATAGATTTAGGGTTCGCAGGCCGTGCTCGGAGAACCTGGTTTGCATTGTTAGCTTACTTTGATTTGTTTTATTTTTCAAACCGGAATTGCGGAAGTTTTGTTTTTGGGATTTTTACCCCTCAGATCTTATAAACTTTTTAAATTAACTCTACAATTTTTTTCACAATTTAATTACCCTATCGATCTTGGAAATTACCTCAAAACTGTCACAGGCTTCAAATAAATTAATCATAGTATTCATGGGTAAGAGCTGACAAGTTTAAAGGGTCGAGGGGAAAATTAGATTGTTTCAAAGATCGTGTAATTGCCAAAGTTTATAGGATCTGCCAGGTAAAAATCCTTTTGTTTTTTATCTCTTTCATTAAAAAAAGAGATTTTTACTCCCACGAACCCTATAAACCTTATAAATTACCTTCTCGACCTTTAAAACAACATAATTCCTCCTTCAACCTCGTAAACTTGATCCATGAACCCTGCAGTTAATTTGTTTGAAGTTCTTCAAGGTTCTTGAGGTAATTTACAGGGTCAATGGAGTAATTACGTTGTACAAAAAAAACGTAGAGATAATTTAACAAGTTTCAAAGATTGGTTCGTGGGGTAAAAATCCCTTTAAAAATTTTTATCTGTGGCAATGAGTTACATCACATCTTCAAAAGGATTTTTACATATTTAATTACACAATGAACCACCCTCCATAATTCGTAATTACATGTAGAATCACGAATAGTTGTTAACCATTGTACAACATTATATTTGTTTTAACGTCTACCATATCTCCATTAAAATTTGACATTATTACCCTTCCAAAACCCATCAAATATACAAATGATGCCCCACCTTTTATTCCTCCTCCTCACTCCCTCTGTCGAAGACCAGCGATCCAATCACCCCTCGTTACAACGTCCAACTCGTTCTCGACGACACAGTCACCTCCTACTCCCTCAACTCATGTCTCGATGGGGAGGTGGTCGTCATTATAAGCTTCAGAAGCTACTCCAAGCAATGTCGAATGTGCGAAGCTCAACACATAGGAGCAGAGGCTCACGGAGCTTCTAGAGTTCCCATAGGGAGGCTCTTCTCCGCCTATATCCTCACGGACTCCAAGGATTATGTAGTGAAATGGAGGTTCTGCAGTGGCAGCCACTACAAGGAGTTTGAATATATAAGGGAGAGTTTCACCGTGAGCCACTTCCTAGACTACATTGAACCAACCCCCCCCCCCCCCCCCGGGAGATGTCGTTGCTTTTGTCACATGCATACCCGAACAAGGTGCACTTCATGTGCTCCTTCTCTAACGAGGAGAGAAAGGAGTGCTTTCTTGCGATGGATCTCATGAGTAGGGACCTTTGCTCCAAAAGCGGGTTAGTCTATGGAGATCTCCACCATTCGCCCCCCTGAATGGACCTTCCCCATTCATCTCCCTCCGCAACCCACTTCATTTGCATATAAAAACCAATCTCGCATGATATTCGAGAACCCGATTACATTTCTGACTCTCCTGCTCAAGAATGAAGGTCATGAGTTCTCCGAACGATAAGGTGCTTAATGGCTATCTCAAGGAAGGCCAGAATTCCCCGCTCACATGCATCATCAAAGGATGGGATGATGGCAAGGCGCCTCGTTGATCTGGAGCTTAGCGGAGGTCGGTTGATGAGAATCTGATCCAAACGCTTGACAGTGACACGGATTTTGGCTTTCATTAACATTGTTAAGTCCGTTGTGGTGATGAATTTGAAGGATATGGTTAGATCCTCAAGCGCATCACGGAAGCGTGAGCGTCGTATCGAATACGACGAGGAGCTACTAGTCGCACTGGTTGCTCGATGCGGCGGAATTAAAAAATTTTCTTACGACGAAACCATATGATCCAAGAACATTTCTCGGATCGTTTCGTCTAAACCACAAACAAGTAATTAGGATTACCTCTTGAAGCGTGGTTGCGATCAAGTCTCTAAACGAAGAGACCTCCTGTCTCAAGTCCGATCCGACGGAGGAGACGCTTGCGAGCGCGGGGATGAACCGCGTGCTTCTCGCAATCCATGTTGATGATCCAAGCGGCGGATCTCCTGATCTCGACACACGAGATCCGACGTCTTCTTCACAAGCGAGGCGCACCGAAGGAGACGGAGATCCACGAGCAGACGAACGGGCAGCATAACGACGATGCCGCGGTGATGGAGAACCTCTCTAGGTCATCCATGGTGGACGGCCATGATGAGAGGGGGAGAGAGGGCTGTCGAGTAGAGAGAAGAGAGAGAGAGATGCTTCTCAAGCATTGTGTATAAAATAGAGAGCATGGTATGCCTCTCTATTTATAGGGTTATGGGATCCATGGATCTCAATCCATGGGACATATAAAATCAATGGATGAGATTGATTTATGTCAATCCAATGTAAAATATAATTGACAAAATCAAATATAAATCAATCCAACAAATAAGGAGAGAATATGCATGTGGGGGCAATCTCATGGAAATCCATGAGATTGCATATCTCCTTGAAAATCTCCTCTATTTATTTCCAACAACTTTTGTTGGATTTTTATTCTTCAAAAATAATTCACAATTATATTTGAGAATATTGCAATCTTGCCATAGAAAAATTGTGAATCAAATTCACAACCCAAAACAACATATAATTTACATTGTCAATTAATTACACAATGTGTATCCAATACACATAATAATTAATCAACACATATAAATTATAATTAACTCTCTCTAATACATTATAAATCACATTTATAATATATTATGAATAATTGGATATTTCTATCAACATTATTCTTATCCATAACAATTAAATCATATTTAATTATATTGGATAACTTATTCTCATGTACTCAAATAATGTGAATCACATTCACATTATCTACATCTTTGATAATCAAATCACATTTAATTATCTAAGATAAGTCTCCTTATAATATGAATCAAATTCATATTATTCATGATAATTAAATCACATTTAATTATCCATTTTCTCAATGCTCGGATACATATATCAACAATAGAATTATCCATGAACTCTTTCAAGGATAATGCGCTTTCTCCGTGAATACTTGGAGATAAGGATAGGGCGATTGTATTGTTCCACGTATAGTGACATAGATATTGAGATCATATCTCATATCCAGATCACGGGCCTCCCATAGATGCTTGATCAAATCAAGACCGCAAATCTAATCTTCTCATTGCATCTGAATCACATTCAGATCAATGTCCAACATTTGGACTAAGATCAGATTACTTCTCTACTGAGAGGAGTCACTAAAATCCAGACCCGTTTCATCACTCCCTAGGAATGGAAGCGTCATGGTTATACAATCGTTTATGATCACATCACCCTCAGGTATTCCCAATACTTGTACATCCTGCATACTGGAAGACTCAGAGTAAACCCGAAGTATTAGATCAACTTTACACTGTCTACTTCAGGGTTCTATCAGTAAGTTTCTCATTCGATCATTGGGAGTTGGTATCGATCATACACTTTCCAAAAGCATATATCATACCTAGGTCTTGATCATATACTTTCCAAAAGTATATATCAAACCTACAAATTCAATCAAGCTTCCAAAGCGAGACGACCATGCGCATGGAATTTGATTCTTTCCAATATCTCATGAGTGAGCTCATGTCTTTCCAGTTCAGTAACTGAGCCTGTATGATCCCTTTGAGAGATCGTATTACTCATATGCCCTTATATGCACACCAGCGCGCCGGTGTATAGACCTTGATTAGGTCATCAACCTATTGGTCTGCCAAATGTACATACTCAGACATATAGTAACACATCTGTCTCCGGTCAGAGGATGCGTGCCTATATCATGACAGCATATGATATAGGACTTTGGTTATCTCGTTCTCGTTAAGTCAACTCTTTGACCCAACTTATCTGACACCTCCGAATCTCTATTCGTATGCAGAGGACCTGCATCAAGAGGTCGGTCAGATATCAGCCTAAATGAGATAGGATTGCCATCTCCTACTCAGGCTGGAGATCATCTCTTAACAATCATTTGACGGTGCTCGATGAGTCCTCAATCTAACTCATTAGATATTCATCTAAGCACCGGCCTCTATGATTCAATAATTGAATCAACAGCTGTATGATTATCAAGATGGCCATGGTACATAACCCTAATTGTACTAAGGGACCTATTATGCAAATTATGTACTCTTTGTTTCAGATTAAGGAGTGAATTGCAATAACATTTATTGCATAATGGCTCGCCGTGGGCTCGCATGTCCAACAGAGGGGACCTGGGGGCGACTTGCAGGTGATGCGCAGGCGGGGGGAGGGGGGCGCGGATGGGAGCTCGCCGGCGGGGGTGGGTCTTGCAGAGGCACGCAGGGGGGGGAACGCTGGAGCTTCACGGGACAAGGGGGGTGAAGGCAGGGCATGCGGGCGCGAGGGACAAGGGGACCTGAGGGCGACACGCGGGTGATGCGCAGGTGGGGGAAGGGGGGCACAGATGGGAGCGGCATGCGAGCGACAGCTGGTGCTTCATGGGAGAGGGGGCGGGAGCCAGGGGCGGTGGCCGGGGGTGCAGCTGAGCTTGCGGCGACGCGGGGGTTGGCAGCCGGGGTGCAGCTTTAATGGCTACATTTTGTTTGATTCTACAAAACGCCATTATATTATAAATATGACGTATTTTGAAGGTTAAATTATCACCCTATGATATTTTCCGTCATAGTTAATTGAGAAATAGGAAGGAACTTGACACAGGGTTATGCAATGTAAAGGTTAAGCATTATTCAAGGTCTTGGATGTAATTCGTTATTATAGAGGGGTTCTAGGGTAATTACGATATTACTCAGGGTTATGGGTATAAATATCCCTTTTATATTTTGGTGTTTGAATATAGAGTTAAATTGGAGGTGGATTTGTAATGGGTTTGTTGTAGGAATGCAAACGGAGTCCATCACCGTATTCGTTTTATACATATTTTGACATTTGTATCCGTATCTGTTTTAAGATGGATACAGATAGGGATATCTTTTTGTTATCCGCAAACATCTGTATCCGTATCCATATATCCGTTTTTGTATATAAATATAGTCATAGATTTATTTTTAACCATATATAACATAATTCTCTACATCCTTTTATCATATTTATATAATTTTTATGATACAAACATGTTTAGTAAATTAATATCCGTTATTTTTCATCTAATTCTTATACATTTAAGTCGATTCTATAGAGTGTTTCTAACATTACTCGTGTGCGATCAATATCCGTTTTACATCCGTATCCGTTTTTTAAGGATATGGTAAGATAGTTTTAATATCCGTTAATATCCGAATCTGCATCCATATTCGTTTTAAAAAATGGATAAGAATACGGTAATACCTATATCAGTATCTGTATTTGACCGTTTGCATCCCTAGTTTGTTGTGATATGATTGTATTAAAGTTTGAAAAAGTGTGTAATTATGTGATATGATTGTATTGAAGTTTGGAAAAGTGAATAGTTATTGTGATGTGATTAAGTATTGAAGTTTGGAAAATTGAGTAGAAGTTGAGTAGTTTATAACTTTAGATGATATGATGATATAATATATTATTTTTATTAGAATAGATAAAAAAGTATTTTTTTAATATTTAAATAAAGAATAGATAGCGGGTCCCAAAAGAAAGAGAAATAGAGGGTTTTAGGAGTAAACCCACCCAAGGAGGGTAAACCCCCACCAAACATACTTTAGTTTTCTATTCTTTTTCTCCTTGGAAGCAAGCCAAAAACAAACTTTTGTCCCATTAACAAAAAGAAAAATGGGGTTGCCTTTAGAAGTAGTCAACATGGTTGTTCTTAGTCCGTAAATTTTTTATTTTTTTGAAAAATTTCATCATGTTTATTCATCCATATATGCCTCTTACATTTCATTCGAATTTCGTCAGAAACAAAGACTCCTATACTCTCCATCTAGAATAGATAATTTTAACGGACTTAGAACTGTTGTAATTGTACCTGTTCTAGATGAAGAGCATAGTAGTCTTTATTTCTGATGAAATTCGAATGACATGTAGGAGAGATTTATGGATGCATATACATGACAATATTTTTCAAAAAAAAATTAAAAAAATTAACAAAAAATAAAGCGGGAACAGACATGTTGGTTGCCTTCAGACGATAATCCCATTGACCCCTTAACAAAAAAGGTTTTTTTAACTAATAAGCTATTAAATCTCAATATATCAAATAGGGAGGAAGTCTGATTTTTAAAAAATATGTATAATTCTGCTACCTCCCGATTCAACGCCTTTTACAAGTATGCGTCCTCCCTCCCCTTACATATTCTCTTTTTTTCATCCCCTCCAACTTCTTATTTCTTTCATTCTCTCTTCTTAACATTTCATCTCTCCATTGTCATTCTCATTTCAAGTTCCAGCGAATTAACTAGTTGTCTATCATCTCGAATTTTTGTGTGTAACGTTCTTTGTATGATATCATTAGAAGTCAAAAACATATATTTATTGGGATATTTACCCAGCAAACCCTAAAATCTTTCGAAATTACCTCTACGACCTTTGAAACATCATAATTCCTCCCACGACCCCGTAAACTTGCTCCGTCTTACCCAACAGACCCTCCCGTCAATTTTAACTACATTTGAGTCAGTTACTTGGGTTAGTCGTGAGTTAATCTAACCAATTAAACATCGAACGTTTACGATTAGCCAAAAAAAGTCCTGCAGTAGACCGACGGGGAGAGAGCAGGGATGCAGCATCCCTGGAGGGCTCCATCACCAGGGGTGAGCAGGAAGCTTGGTAGGGGGCGGTGAGCAGCGGCGCGACCCGGAGCTTGGGAGGGGGCGGCGTAGGGAGCAGCGGCACGGGCCAGGGTGCAGCGGCATGACCAGGGAGCTTGAGAGGGGCGGAGCGGGCTAGCGTGCAGAGCGCCACGTGCGGGGAGGGAGGGGTTGCAGCGGCACGCGCGGTGGGAGGGAGGGGGGGGGGGGGGTTTGAGCGGAGCGCGCGGGGGGGGGGGGGGGGGGGGGGGGGGGGGCTGCAGCGCTGCGCATGGGGGGAGGGGGTGGGCTGCAGCGGCGCACGCGCGCGGGGGAGGGGTGGGGGGTGCAGCGGCGCGCGGCAGGGGAGGGGGGGAGGGGTGCTGCAGCGCCGCGCGCGGGGATTGAGGGGTTGCAGCGGCGCGCGCGGTGGGAGGGGGTTGCAGCGCCGCGCGCGGGTGGAGGGGGGTGGGTTGCAGCGCCGCTTACGGGGGGAGGGGGGTGGGTTGCAGCGCCGCCTCGGGAGGTTGCAGCGCCGCGCGCGGGCGGAGGGGGGTGGGTTGCAGCGGTGTGCACGAGGGAAGGGGTAGCAAGGAGCAGCGGCTTCGGTTCATACAGACCATTCGAGCAGAGGAGGGAAGGAGCTGAGCACGGTGCTCGTCCGCGACGGAGGGGAGAATTCTAAAGAGAAGTCATCATTAGCGACATTTACATTGTTTACATCCTCAGAAATCGGGCGATGTTTGATCTCACAAGCTTCTAGCGGCTTTCCACACAAAAGATTACCCATATACGAAGAATTTGAAAAAGTAGCAAACAGTTGTTCGAATGGTATTATTCTAGATAAACGATTAAACGATACATCGAATATGCTCATAAATGTCAATCCTGTTGAGGACTTTGGGATACCGCTAGAGAGACTATTTTCCGATAGATCAAGGGACTCCAATCGAGATAGCATATCAATTCTCTCAGGGATACAACTATTGAATAGATTCTGAGACAAGTTCAGATTTATTATACCAAGAAGGCTTCCGATTGCTCTAGGTATCTGTCCTGATAACCTATTTTCGAAGAGATCTATACTCGAGAAAATGTCTAGTGTATACTTCATTTCACTTCCTTTAAATGTATATCCAACCTTTTCCATGGCAGTAAAGCTACCAAAAGTAGGAGGAAAAAATCCAGAGAAATTATTTGTTTGCTAAATTAAGGACTTGCAGACATCTCAAATCTGACCATTGCTACATTGATGAGATCGGACGGTGTTAGAAAATCGGAAGCGGAAGCGTAAACATGGATAAACAATAAACATCAAAGAAGAACGAGATTTTACGTGGAATCCTACTCCGTGAGGAGCGGGATGAAACCACAGGAGAAGCCCTCAAAGGGGCGGATATTTCATTCCTTTTTCTCAATGGATACAGGAGGTATGGGGCTCCTTATATAGCCTCTCCAGAGCCTCCAAGTCCCACCACTAGACGATGTGGGACTAAACATTGGATCCATTTACCCTGCTACAACACAATGGGCGCATACAACGAATGCTCCAACACTCCCCCTCAAGCTGGAGCATGCAATGCTCAGCTTGGACAAACAGAAATAAACTCAACTCAACGCTACAGGACACTACGGACAATATCAACCCAACGCGCTCATTGCTGCAGTCGAGGACGTTGCTTCTCATGCCGTGCAGGTGAGGAGGACGAACGGGCTGGAGTGTGAGTCAATTGAAGACTCGGAATCTGACCATCGAGTCTGAAACTGCGCCTGAAGTCTCCTCTCGGAGAACTGGGTCTCTCCCATCTGGCTCAGAGAATGGTGCACTGCTCTGGTGTACCTATAATACCACATGAAAACCCTTGCCCTCAAGGGAATGGTCCTCTGCTCTGGAGTCCCTATAGCTCACATGAAAATTCTGGCCGAACAACAACAAGAATGATGGGGACCTCGAACTGATGATGGCAACATATGCTCATCTGAAAATGACCGCAAACATATGCGTGTCTGAAACTGGAGACTCGGAAACAATCATCGAGTCTGAACTACTGATCATCTGTAAAGTCTGGAAAATATGGTTGGTCTGGAGACTGGCATATGAATCTGGAATCTGGATCATGAACAGACCTGTGACTCTACATATACTCCCCCTTTCTCCCATACTTGTCGGAAAATGGACATCGACTAAGTTGGGAGAAGACAAGATAAATAGGGGGTAAACAACAAGAACAAAAAACTTGCGGCTTTGTCATTTTTTAAGCCGTCACATTTTTTTTGAAACCCATTTTTTTAAAGCCGTTCCAACATTTTTTTATCGGCTTTTCATCTCTTTTTTTTTCTTTCCTTCTTTTTTTTTGCAAACATTTGCGTACGGCTTTTATTGTACGCGCCTTTGTTTTTCGAAACAAATTCCTCTACATCTTCTTTTCTTTTTTTTTTATAACCGTGCAGCCTCTTTCTTTCTCCCCTCGTTCTTTTTTTTAAACAGACCACAGGCCACTTGGGCCCCTCAATATTTTTTTTTGCAATATGACCCCTCCCTTTTTTTTGGAACCAACTTTCAGCCCACTTGGGCCCTTACGGTAGAGACACAATTTTTTTTGTGTGTGTCAATTCTAGGCCACAAAACATGGGCGTATGTAGCAGCCCCCTTTCAAAGATTTTTTTTAATAATAGGCCATCGGGGCTATTTCATCCTTACCATTTTGGAACCATCTTCGAATAGACCCTCCGCCAAAGGGGTGGAACGCCGCCAATGGGAGATAGGCCCGCCATCGCCACATCCTTGCGCCAAAGAGATGTAGGAACTACGGGTTGCTTCGCGCATGGAGGCACGATCTGGAGAATCTGCGCGAGATATGGTGCAAATCGCGCCTGGGTGCCGCTGTTCTTCGTGCACGTTTTGGGGGATTCGTACGGCGCCTGCGAAAGGGCGATGGGTTCCGCCTGGGAAGCTCGAAGATGCCGCTGCGATGGAGGAGGAGAGAGGCACGCCTGGGGGCTGGAGAGAGGGTGCGCATGTGCGCACGAGGCCGCCTGGTGGCTGGGAGACCAAATCGCGCCTGAGACTTGCGATCGGGAGGAGGGCTGCGCGTGATTGGGGGTGTCGCCTGTGGATGCGGCTAGAGGTTCCCTCGCTCCTAGAGCAGGTGGTACGGAACCTTGTGCGCCGCCAAGAAGGCTATTGGGCTATCGCGCCTCTGAGGTCTGGCCGGAAGGGGGGGTGCACGGGGGTGCACACGCGCCTTTTGGAGGTTGCCTGGGAACTGTTCGCGTGAGGAAGAGATGTGTTTGGAGGACTGCGCCTGCGCCTCGATGGGATTGTGCCACCCATTGAAGAACTGCTAGGGCTTCGTGCGCAGACAGAGAACAGCGCTGGGGCTTTGCGCGCTGGGGAAAGGTTCCGCCTGGACCCACCGACCAGGGCTATGGCTTGAAATGTGATGGAGGAGGCCTCACATGGGTGTGTGGCGATGCACCGCCACCAATTTTTCTGCAGGGGAATCGCCACTTGCGGCCTGGATTCCTGGAGATTGCTTGGTACTGCCGCCAAAGGCTGAAGAAGCGGCCAGGGTTCCTGGGAACCCTTGCAAACAGATGCCTTCAACAGAAACTAGCAGGAGATATGGCTAGGGCTTCGATGAATAAAATTCAGAACCTGAATCGAACTAGAAATCTTCATAAAACTTGATCTTCAATAACCGCACATCAAAAAAAAGAACTCGAATCTCGAACAAATAATCAACATAAAATCCACGAGAATCGACCCGCTCTGATACCATGTTAGAAAATCGGAAGCGGAAGCGTAAACATGGATAAACAATAAACATCAAAGAAGAACGAGATTTTACGTGGAATCCTACTCCGTGAGGAGCGGGATGAAACCACGGGAGAAGCCCTCAAAGGGGCGGATACTTCATTCATTTTTCTCAATGGATACAGGAGGTCTGGGGCTCCTTATATAGCCTCTTCAGAGCCTCCAAGTCCCACCACTAGACGATGTGGGACTAAACATTGTATCCATTTACCCTGCTACAACACAATGGGCGCATACAACGAATGCTCCAACAGACGGCTCTCATAGGAAGGCGGGGATGGCTGGCATGCGTCTCGAGGTCGTCCGATCCTCATCCAACAGATTTCCTGCATTACAACATGTGGTGTAACATCAGAGGATGCTCTCCGATTGTAATGAGTTTGAAGACGAGTCCAGTGCAGTTGAATCAGTGAGATTGCAGAAATGTTCTTCAGAAAAATTCCCGCGCAAATTATTCTTTCTCAAGTATAAAGATGGTAGAAATCGCAGTATCCACAACGATGAAGGTAGATATCCACTTAAGTTATTATTGGAGAGGCTCAGATACTCTGTAGATACCATACCACCTACTGATTTAGGAATGGAACCAGATAACAAGTTGTAACCGAGATGAAGCTTTTTAATATGCTTGTAATCCCCCAGCCACACTGGTAACTGTCCTGTGATATAATTGAGTGATAAATCCAAACTCTCCAATTTGAGGAGGCGATTACACCCCATGAGAAAATTACCCAGGTCAACATGCATCAGATTAGCCCCTAAACTCAACCAACGCAAGTTGCGAAGATTCCCTGCAATCTCATTAGCATCATACATGATATCATTGTGACTGAGATGAAGGTGTTCAAGACTCAGTCACTTTCAGCAACCATCAAGGTAGTTTGAACTCCATTCCGTTTGCAGAGAGGTCAAGTCACAAGAACTGCTGTACAGCATACGATCCACTCTCATGAACCGATAACAACTACGTACGTTGGAGTGGGGATTTTATGAGTAGATAGGCTTCCTCGGATTGGCTATAAGAGGAAGAAGGTTGGTCAAGTTCGGTGGCCTGACTCCGTCATTTCTATATTGATGGTGATCAGGTCCACAATTAAGAGCAAACTATTCAATATAGACTATAGAGAACGCAATTAATTAAATGACACAAGGCATCCTTGACTTGGAAGAGAGGGTGGACAAGACTAATATTGCTGCAATTATTTTGAATGGATCTCAGATATTATAATATCCTTGCGCACAGCAACATGATGGCTCTGCCCTTTATTATCGCCCTAACCAAAAGAGTAGATATAGTACGTTGGTTTTTGGATTTCCAAATATAATTCATTTGATACATAATTAGATTGGCTTAAACTACCGAGAGTTCAAGACTCAATACACCCACACATATGTGAGCATTGTGTTGGGCCAATTGTACCTGCCCACGAACCTGACCCACAAACCCGGCTCGAATCTGAGTCCAATTATTAATGGGATGGGTTTGGGCCGAAAACACAACCATTACCTAAATGGGCTGGGCTGCCCAGAGAAGCTTTGAGCATGCATGTTTCCTTTTAAAGGAGATGGCGCAGGAAGACAGAAGGCAGCGATTGGAGAGGAGACGGTGAAGGACTGCTTATGGGTGCAAAAGATTTTTTATATACGAAATATGTATGCGGATACATATATTGATGCATATGGAAATTATGTTGTCATACCCTTGAAAATAGATATAGATGAAAAAGAATATTGTTTGCATATAATTATATTAGAAATAACATATAGTATACATGTATTAAATGTAATACACATAATTTAAGTATACTAGAAGTACTTTTATTACAATAATTATACCAAATTTGGTGAAAGAAAATATAAAATTATTTTTATATGGTTAATTACAAAATTACATCTATATTTATATATGAAAATTGATATACAAATGCGGATATAGATTTTCTAGACATTAAAGTGACATACATATCTCTGTTTATTTAAAATAAAGATTAAATGTCAAAATCTTTATGAACCGGATACAATAAAAAATGGATATAGATATATCAAATATCCGTTTTATGTCCCTACGGCAGTCGCCCAACCACAAATGACATCAGATGCAGATCTTTCTTTACTTTACTTTTTTATATATAAAAATATGATCAAGTTTTGGGCTTCAGCTATGAAGGCCATTAGGGCCCAAAATGGGCAATAAAAAATATAACGTAGAAGAAGAAACTGTAAGCCCGTAAGTACCTATGCTACATTATTTGTAACTTATTTAAAATGTGCATATACAAATTCTTATGCTAGTAAGTATTAATATTACATTTTAAATATATTTAAAAGGTTAGAATTCATAAAAAAAATATATTTATATAATGGGGTTCAATTGAAATTATACAAGATAGACTGCTATGATAATTATAGGTATATTCTCTCATATTATCACCTTTGTATATAGAGTGTATATGGGTTTATTAAGTAGATAAGCACATATGTATACAAATACTCAGATTTATATATTTATATGATATAATAATTTAGCGAAATTTTTTCCAAACAATATATACATCCAACATATTAAGAATGTCAATGTATTTGTTTTGTACTATGTCAGAAACATAGCCTAGGATACACGAATTATACTTACTTGTAATATATACATCCGTCGACATTGTATTTTTTATTATTTGCAATAACAACCAACAGCATACATACTTTTTTCTAAAAAAAAAATCACAGATCATCGTTACATTAAAATAATATCGCAATTATTTTGTTGGCGCGTGAAGACGACGTGTGTTGAAAACAAGTAGTATCTTTACCGGTATTAAAAAATTGTCATCATTATCATATAGAGAAATTGATTTAATAGATAGAGATCATGATCATATGGCGCGACAATTATGTTCAATACAGGAAATGGTCCAACCAATTTCACAAATACATTGTGATTAAATAATTCCTTACTGGTAAGAAACCTTTACTTTTTTTTATCTAGTTTGGTTTTGTATCGTATCCATGAGAAATGCTTTGAATATTACGATTCTAAGAATATCGATCCGCTAATGTCCGTATATCTACATTAGGTTGTAAAGGATGTAATTTGTGTCCTCATAAACTTAGCTGATCATACTCGATGCTGATTAATATATATCTTTTGGGTACTTTAATTATAAGATCTCTAAAATTTTAGACCGTCATTTATTAGACTCAAACAGCACAGATTTAAGGCTCATAGCATTTTTGTCTTTGTTTTGTAGAATCCAATTTTGGGGATGTTGGACTTTCTACCAGTTTTTTGGGTCGGCATGGGCCTACTTATCAAAGAAATGTAAAGATTAATTTCTCCTCTCATCATTGCGAGCAGTTTTTTGGGAATATAATTCCCTTGCTTGAATTAAAACTAAACTTGGATGTGCTTAAGCTATGGATGAATAACCTTGAACTTTTTCTAAAAACAAACTTTGGTTTGTAGAATCTATGAATGCAAAACTTTTGGCACTTATTAATATTAATATGCTAATGTCTCGCAGCTTATTAGAACTGCTATACATATATACGTACATACATACATATATACGTACATGTTGTTAATTGTAATGTAATTAGATTTTAATTTGATAAATTCATATAATTGCATTATTCTTGATTTGTAGTAATTCGGATGATTACTGTTTATTGCATATCCTCTTGAACTTAGTATCAACAATAGTATGTGTATACGTACATATGTATATATGTATGTACGTACCTACCTACATATATATATACATGTATGCTTGTGTGCATGTTCAGTCGCCGTACCCAGAACCAAACTCATTTGATTAATCAAATGGATTGCATCTAGAAATCCAAAAATTGACATATTATCGCAACGCAAGGGTAGTAGCCTGAACCATATATCATGGCAAGTCGGGCAACGATCATCTTCAAAGGTAGCAGGCCAAGTCACCTCGATTGCTGTGTGCAAGGATATTATAGTACATGAGATTCATTCAAAGTAGTTGCAGCAATATTCTTCTCGTCCACCTCCTCCTCCTTGTCTTCATGTCGCCACCATGTCAAGAAGACGTGTGTTGCTTTTTAAATTAAGCAAGGGAGAGAGAGAGAGACAAAGAATCACTCCTCCGAGTCATGGATGCCTTATGTCATTTGGTGTGGCAACGTCATCTATACCGAATAGTTTAACTCTTAATCACGTCATCCAGTAGTATGGACTTTGTCACCATCGATATACAAATGACGAAGTCAAGCCACCAAACTTGACCCTTGATGACATCGCAAAATAAAAGGACGTGATCCTCCTCCCTCGTATATATGGCCAACCAGAGGAAGCCTCTCTACTCAAATAATTCCCACTCCTACGTGCGTATTCATGGACTCCTCCCTGATATCTGCACCCTTGTTTTCTCTCCTTCTCTTCTTGTTGATCTCGTCAAGATGCTATGGCGCCCATACGGCGGTGCTTTGTAAAGAATTCGAGCGTGAAGCTCTGCTCCAATTCAAATACTGTGTCACTTCCAATGGCAGGCTCTCCTCGTGGATAGCTGGAGGAGACTGCTGCAGCTGGACCGGCATAGTCTGCGACAACCGGTCCGGTCATGTCATGGAGCTCAGCCTTCCTTATTCAGAGGAAAGCACCGATTCTCGTATGAGAGGTAGGATCAGCCCATCTCTGGTCTCTCTCAAGTATCTGCAGCACCTGGACTTAAGTACAAACGATTTTGAGGGGAGCACCATTCCTCCTTTCTTGGGCTCATTTGAGAATTTGAGGTACCTCGACCTCTCTAATGCCAACTTCACGGGAGTGATACCTCCCCAACTCGGGAATCTCTCTTCTCTTGAAGCTCTGGATTTGTCTAATTCAGAACTATACGACGGTCTTCAGAGTGATGGTGAGTGGCTGGCCAATCTCTCATCACTACGATACCTCGACTTGAGTGGTGCAAATCTTTCACAGGCCACTCGCGTATTTCAAGCACTCAATAAGCTGCCCTTCCTCTCAAACGTAAGCTTGTCAGATTGTTCTCTCGATCCTCGTTCCTTATCGGTCTCGAATGCAAGTTTTACACGGCTCTTGTCAATTGACCTTTCCGAGAATGAAATGGAGTTCAAACTACCTCGCTGGTTGTTGAACGCGACGAGTCTTGAACACCTTAATCTCGGTTACAATGATATTTTGCATGATGCCAATGAGATTGCAGGTAATCTTTGCAACTTGCGTTCGTTGATTTTACGGGGTAATATGATGGATGCTGACCTGGGTAATTTTCTCATGGGGTGTAACCGCGGCCTCAAATTGGAGAGGTTGGATTTATCGATCAATCACATCACAGGACATATACCCGTGTGGCTGGGGGATTACAAACATCTCAAATGGCTTGACCTCAGCTTCAACTTGCTATATGGTTCCATTCCTGAATCAGTGGGTCGTATGATATCTATAGAGCATTTGGACCTTTCCAGGAATAACTTGAGTGGATCTATACCTTCATCATTGTGGAAACTCCAATTTCTACAGTATCTAGACATTAGTGGGAATAACATGCATGGGAATTTTTCTGAAGAAGATTTCAGCAACCTCACTAATTTGACTACTCTGGAATTGTCTTCAAACTCGTTGCAGCTTACACTGTCTCCATCTTGGACTCCACCATTTTCTCTTCGGTATCTGGGGATGGGATCATGTAAGTTGGGACCACGGTTCCCCCTGTGGCTTCAGACACAAGTCAGTCTCGACCAACTAAATATGTCTAATTCAGATATATCAGACATTCTTCCTCGATGGATATGGAATTTCTCTTCAAGTATTTATTTTATAGACCTCTCGGCTAATATGCTCAAGGGTATTATTCCTACTGCTGTAACGAATCGTTTCTATGATTCAATCGACTTTCATTCAAACATGCTGTAAGGTTCCTTATCAAGTTTTCCGCCCACTTTTGGATCCTTAATATTATCAAATAACTTAATTTCAGGTCCAATAATTATCAGTGAAAACTCCTCCTTGACGATGTTGTCTCTTTCTAGGAACAATTTAAGTGGTCTAATTCCTTCAACCCTATGCAATAGTACGATGCTATTTCTATTGGATCTTTCAGATAACCATCTTTCTGGAAAACTTCCACCCTGCTTGGGAGCTCTATACGAGCTGAACTCATTGCAACTAAGCAACAATAACCTTCATGGGATTCTTCCAGCGTCACTGCGAAATTGCACATCTATGTTTATTCTTAATCTAGGCAACAACAGATTCACAGGAAATTTGCCCAGTTGGATTGCTGAAAACATATTGTATCTGAAGGTTCTTAACTTACGCTCGAACTTATTTTACGGCAACATCCCTCCACAACTATCCGATTTGAGATATCTTCAGGTCCTTGATTTAGCAAATAATAATTTCTCTGGATCTCTACCTCCTACTTTTGGAAATTTTGCTGCCATGGAAAATGTTACATATACCAGAAATAGACTAACATCCTACAGTCTAAAATATTTTTCTGATTCCATCAGAGTAGCATTGAAAGGAAGTGAAATGGAGTACGATACTTTAGAACTTTTAGCAAGTATAGATCTCTCCGGAAATAGATTATCAGGAAAAATACCTGAAGCAATTGGAAACCTTCATGATTTAATAAATCTGGACTTGTCTCGAAACTTATTTGATGGGTGTATCCCTGAGAGCTTTGGTATGTTATACCAGTTAGAGTCTCTTGATTTATCGGAAAATAATCTCTCTGGCGGTATCCCGGAGTCCCTAACAAGATTGACATTTATGAGCAGTTTCAATGTATCGTTCAACCATTTATCTGGAAGAATACCATCCGGACAGCAGTTTGCTACTTTTTCGAATTCTTCTTATATGGGTAATTTTCTGTGTGGAAAGCCGCTGGAAGCTTGTGATCAGAGCAACCATCCGCCGAATTCTGAAGATGCCAACAATGGAATTGCCAATGACTCCGTATGGCTTTTGTTAAGCATGCTTCTTGGATTTATCGTGGGATTCTGGACATTTTGGGGTACACTATTTCTCAAAAGCAATTGGAGGTACGCTTATTTTCAATTTATTGATAAGCAAAGTGAAAGATGTTGCATATATATTTCAACATGTACCAGAAAATGTAATGGTTGATGGTGTGTGATACTCTAATCGGAAGCCCTATTATAAAAGCATGTATAGGTACAAGGAAGAAGCTGTGTGTATTGTGATGGGTAGAATATACACCCAATTCGTTCTTTTGAGTGTGTAGATAAGGCCCATCAAGCATCGGGGTTGAGCTCACATCTGGATCTACTAGTTGAGTAATGGTGTATGTTTTTATCTTTTTTTTCCTGCATCTTTATCGGGATATATCTCGAGAGCAATTTTATTGGTGATTGTGAGTTTTGTTTCCATGACATGCGACGTTATTCTCTTTTTGTCCTATCTTTTACTCCCTTTCATATCCATGTCTCCATATATATCACCCTTACCTTTTGGTAGGGATGAGCATGGGTCGGCCTTGGATCGAGCCCAAGTCCAAATTTTCCGGCCGGTCCGTCCAAGCCCGGCCCAATTTTTACGGGTTGGACTGGCCCGTATATACAACTATATTATCTTAATCCTCTATTGATATTGTATCTTCTCGTGAAGCATTGGCCTAACTTAGTATAAGTTGTACGTGGAGTTAACATAAATGGAGTTAACACATCTAATTGAAATAAAGTTACTGCAATTATGAATATTTAGATAAATCCAGAACCGTGACAAGTATTGTTTCATTTTATGAGCTGAAGTGGATCGCGTACTCGCATGAATAGGGATGAAAACGAATATGAATTTTTTCGTATCCTATCTAATAGAATATTCATTTTATACATATGTTCATGTTCGTATTGTTTTAAAATGAATGCGGGTATGGATATCATTTTGAAATTCGTTAATATTTTCATTCGTATTTGTATATCCATTTCCGTACATAAGTATAAAGATAGATTTATTTATATTTGCGAGTAACAATATTTTTTGATTGCATTCACCATTATTGATGTAACTATTATGAAATAAATATATATGGTATATCTATTTTATGTGTAAACCATCCTACATATGCATATATATATATTAGTAAATCTATTAAATATTTCTATTATTATTCATATCTGATTCGTATTCGTTTTACATTCTCATTTATTTTTAAGGATATAATATAACATTTTCTATATCCGTCAATATTCGTATTTGCATATGTATTTGTATTCTAAAATGGATAAGGGTTATACATATATTCGCATATGTATACGAACATTTTAATCCATGTACATGACCCTAAATTTTCATTTTGCTTTTCTATACATTAGCGAAGTAAGGGGTTCATATATAAGTATGAAATTTCACATTAAGGGCCCGTTTGGTAGCGGGATACATGTTACAGGGTAAGGTTGGATTAAGCTGTTGTATCTTTTATTTCTGTTCGGTTGGAGAGAAAGAAATCTGTGGAATAAGAAGAGATGAACGTTAGTTATGTCATATTCTATTTTTGTTTGGCAAAGTAAGGATACATGTAACATCCCGAGCTTAGGTCTTCGGTCCGTTATCGAGGAAAACTTATCCCGACAACTTATTGGGTACGGGACCAGATGGATCCATTAACAACCACCCAAAATACTTAAGCTCAAGTTGTCAAGTAGTAATCACCATCACTTATAAACCACTCTCACACTTTGTGAGTTTTAGACGTGGGACTATATTTAGTGGTATGGGTGTTACAATACATGTTATATGATAGAAGTTAGATATATTTATTAGGTGTTTTTAAGATTTGTATTGTGTTGCATTTTGAATACCGTAGTGGAAACAAGCATTACCATCAATAACATGTACGTTTCTAGATTCGTAATAATCGAAATTATATATATATTTCAATATTTTTTTATCCTCGACAAAGATTACATAACAAGCTTGTACATTATCTGTAATGCAGGATAATTGATTGAGTTAATTCGTGATGTCACCCATACGTTGAAACGATGGAAATTGATGGTCTTTCAGCTCTGTATACGCCTTGCCAACTTACAAGTCCTCAAATAGAAAGCAACACGTTACACTTATAAGTAATGTTATATTGGAATGTACAACACGAAAAATCTAATAATGTAACACTACATTGACAACGTTATGTACTAATAACCACCTAAATACAACATCATTTTGATATGAAATCACCCATTTACAAAGGGCATATGCAAACTAAAGAACTACATGCTTATCACGGATGGGCTCGTCGATCGTGTCGTCAGCGGATGTTGAATGCCCCGTTAGATGGAGGGATGAGTCGTTCCCTCTCCCTGATCAAGAATTCCTTTTCCTCCACACCCTTCTTCCAATAATCTTAGGAAAACTCAAGTGTGTTTATAATGTCCACCATGAATAGTTTATCTGCAGTAAGTGACAGTAGGGTTGGGAAAATGATAACAATCTGGATCGTTTGTTGTAATACCACACCTACTGTATTATAGTGGACCGTCCGATCGAGATCGGACGGTATCCCAACACTCTAGGAGGGCCGTCCAATCTCGATCAGATAGTCCACTGTAATACAACACCTGTTGTATTACAATAGACAATCCGTTCCCAAATGATGATGCATTCACCTTGAATCCACAAGGCCTCTGCGGAGGACCAAAAAAGTGTACAGTTAAAATAATACAGTAAAGAAAGGTGAATTGATTGGATTTCGTCTAACGTACATCCTGTTCACACGTTTAGTAGAGCCAGTCATCCGCATCCGCCAACCTGCGTGACTCGTTAAACACTAGCACCGCAGAAACAACAACGCATGTGATCTCGTTCATGATCTGAGTACATATCCATACATTGATGAATAGACGTAAAGAAAATGTAAGAACAATTAAAAATCAATAATATGTAAGTTTTAAGAAAAGAGGAAAGAAGATCATAAGATAAGATAAAAATTTTACTTAGCTTGGCTTGCATATTTATTGCTATTTTTCAAAAAATTAACTAATCGTCACTAAACTTTTAGTTCAAAAATTAGCGATGATTAGTTATTTTTTTTAAAAAATAGATAAGCGACGTTACATGGACCACCGCTAATGATATTGCGTTGGATATTATATGTCGCTAATTTCAAGTATAAATCTTTTTTTCAAAACGAATAATGTTATCGTGATATATTGAACAACGACTGATTTAGTGACTGATTTTTAAAAGGATTGCACTATATCTCAATTTTGTCGTAGTAAGTATCTTTTATTAATTGGTATGGAAAAATATTATTGATACATGCTGCGAATTTGATTTAATAATGAGAGAACGTGAGGAAGGCGAGGTGAGGCAGTTATGTTCAATACTCGGTCGTTTCCTAATGAAAGTTCTTTCATGGAATGTTCGGGGGCTCGGGAGGCCAGAAAAGCGTATGAGCATCGGAAAACTAGTGCGAGATGCAATAGCGGACTTATTCTTATTGCAGGAAACAAAGTTATCTCGTAGCTTGGCAGATGTTGGACATGGGTTGGGCATTGGGAGAGGTTTCCTGGCATCAACCAAGGAGGCACAGGGGGCAGCAGGAGGACTAATTACATGCTGGAAGGAGGATATGTTTGAAGTGGAGGCTGAGTGGAGGTCAACCTTTTCTCTTTCGGTCCGTCTGAGACGTCAAGCAGATGGTTTCGTCTTCACTGTGATGAATGTGTACGGACCCAATGCCATCGGAAGGGGATCGTTGGCGGCAGACTTATTACAGATGCATTCAGAACATATTGACGGTGCTTGGTTGTTAGGGGGGGATCTGAATCTTACGTTACTTCCAGATGACTACCCTAGGGGAGGTGGAGGGAGGGACGCAGGCTCGACGGAGTTTTTGGAGTTGATACACTCTTTGGGTTTGTCAGTTATAGATGCGGCAGGCTGTGCGTATACTTGGCGAAACATGAGATCAAGATCAAGATTAGACAGATTTTTGCTTTCCATTAATGGGGTGGAGAAATTCCCGCTTTCACATGCATGGGCCCTCCCACGGGCTCACTCGGACCACACACCGATTATCTGGTCTTCTGGAGAAGAGGAAAGATGCAGGTTCATCTTCCGCTTTGAGCAATCGTGGTTGTTGGAAGAAGGTTTCAAAGAGATGGTGGGGGAGCTATGGAGAAGTTGGAATCCAGAGGGCTCGGCGGTCTCCCGGTTTGCTGCTAAATTGGTGCTGCTCAAAACGTTCCTAAAGGAGTATGGAAGAGAGTTGAAATTAAAGAGGAGGGAAAAGCGAGGTTTAGCACAAGAGAAAGTAGTTCAGTTGGACGACCTTGATGACCTGAGGGGACTAGGGCAGGACGAGATAGAGGAGAGGTCCAAGCTTTTGGAAGAGATTCTGGTTGAAGACCGAAAAGAGGAGATAGATTGGAGACAGAAGTCTAGGCAGAAATGGTTGAGAGACGGCGACGCGAATACTAGATTCTTCCACACTGTTGCCTCAGGAAGGAGGAGGAACCACATTCGTGAAGTTGTGGTGGGGGGGGGGGGGGAAGAGGTTCTCTGGGGAAGCACAGATTGGCAATGCACTTAGAGGACATTACGTGGAGCTCTCTCGGAGGAGAGCAGGGGAGGGTTGGGGGTGGCTGGGAAGGGGGGGTGAAGACATTGTCACCAGAAATGACGGAAGGGTTGGAGACTACCTTTTCAGAAAGCGAGGTGAAGAAGGCGATTTGGGGTCTGAATGCTGATGGGGCTCCGGGTCCCGATGCGTTCCCTATCTTTTTCTACAGAGAGTTCTGGGATCTTCTAAAAGGAGAGATAATGGAAGTGTTGGAAGAATTCAGGGAAGGAAACAGGGGCTTCGAGAAGGTGAACAGAGCTTTGATGGTTTTACTCCCGAAGAAAGATCATCCAATAAGAGTAAGGACTTCAGACCAATAGCTTTGTCGAACGGCGTGTACCTCATTGTGGCAAAGGTCTTGGCAAATAGGCTCAAAGGGGTCATGGACTATATCATTCTAGAAGGTCAATCTGCTTTTATCCCGGGACGTCAGATGGCAGACGGGCTGGTTTTGACGTCAGAAATTTGTCTTGAGTGGAGACGCAAGGAAGAGAAGGGAGTGATGTGGAAGATAGATTTTGCAAAAGCTTATGACAGTGTGAATTGGAACTTTATGTGGGCTTCAATGAGGAAAAGAGGCTTCAAAGAAATCTGGATTGCGTGGATGAAAAGATGTGTCACAACATCTTCCTTCTCGATCATGGTAAATGGACGACCGGAAGGGGGTTATTTTCAGCCTCAAAGGGGGGTTCGCCAAGGGTGTCCTCTAGCACCTATGCTATTCGTGCTAGTTGCAGATGCGTTGGCAGTCATGTTCAAGCAAGCAGTAGATGGGGGGTGGTGCGAAGGCTTCCGTCTTGAGGAGATCTCTATACCATTATTGCAATATGCAGATGACACAGTGCTTTTCCTCAGAGGTTCGCATGAGATGATAGATCGTGCAGCTCAGTTGCTAGACATCTTCAGCAGTTTATCAGGGCTCGAAAAGAATATGCAGAAATCGACGGTGGTCCCTTTTGGCTTAGAAGATAATGAACAGATTAGGCTAGCGGAAAGACTTGGTTGCCCATTGGGTGAACTGTCGATTACCTACCTGGGTCTTCCCTTGGTGGCTGACAAATTAAGAGCGACAGATTGGGAGGTTGTTATCTAGAAGATAGAACTCAGATTAGCAGGTTGGAAGGCGGTTACCTTATCAAAGGGTGGAAAGTTGATCCTTTTGAAGCACGTCCTCTCAGCCATCCCTATCTTCTTCTTCTCAACTAGGCTGATGCCTGTGGGAGTAAGAAAGAGGATAGAAAAACTGTTGAGAAGGTTTTTTTGGTCAGACGGAAAACAACAGAAATCAGGAGTACATTTAGTGGCATGGGATGAAATAACGAGACCCCGCGAGCAGGGGGGTTTGGGGGTGAGAGACTTGGAGTGCATGAATAAGGCATTATTGGCAAAGTGGGTGCTGCGCATATGGGGAGCCTCGATGGATTTGGCTTCAAGATTGTTGAGAAAGATTTATGGAGTTAAAGGAAATTTAGAGGTACGATCTATTCGTTTTGAATCATCCCGGTGGAAAGGAATACAGGTGGTGTTGAGCACTGTATCTGATAGATTAGTGCCGAAGTTAGGAGATGGGGAAGGTTTTAGATTTTGGAGAGACAACTGGCTAGGGGAGGGCTCGCTGGAGGTTCTCTTCCCGAGACTCTTTGCACTGTCAGAATCAAAGGAGGCAAAGGTGAAGGAGATGGCGCATATGGGGGAATGGAGACTAAATTTAGCGGCGGGCACTTCGGCTAGAAGGCAGGAAGAAATACAAAGCTTAAAGGATGTGGCTACAGTTCCAGATAACTTTTCACGGACCAGGGATCATTTTGAATGGTCGGGTAGTAGGTTCTCCGTTAAGCAACTCTATAGGGAGCTACGTAATACCACTGAAGGTCAAGATCAAGAATTATGCAAAGATATGAAGATAATCTGGGCAAGCAGGATCCCAAATAGGATAAAAGTCTTCCTTTGGTGCATGAGGAGGAATAAGCTTCTAGACAAAGACAGGAGGGCGAGGCTGCTAGGCCTCCAGGACGCAACTTGTGATAGATGTGGGGAGCAGTCAGAGACCTTGGAGCATCTCTTTCTCACCTGCGCTTTCTCGGTGAAGGTCTGGAGTGTATTGGCAATCCTGTGGGTGGATGCAAGTGGTCTACTGAATTTTTGGGAAGGGGTGAGAAGGATAGGAGGCAACTCAACTGACGATGCTGCAAGACCCTTCAGCGCGCTGTGGGCAATATGGCTCGCAAGAAATGACCTTCTTTTTAATAATCAGAGAGTTTACCCATAGAATGTTGTTGCTCACTGTAAGGCATTGATAAGCCTTTGGAATTCAAGGTAAATTTCTGTGTAAAGTTTAGTAATATAATATTTTTGAGGTGACTCCCACCTTGGGAGGACACCCTCTTTTTCATCAAAAAAAATGTTCAATACATGAAATGGTTCAATCAATTTACCAAGTTTTTTAATTAAATATATTTTTTTACTGTGAAGAAACGTTTACATTTTTAGCTAATTTTGTCTTTAGTCCGTGAGAATTACTTCGAATAGTATGATTCTAAAAATTTCGATCTGCTAATGTCTGCATATCTAAATTGAGTTGCAATTTGTGTCCTTAAAAACTTATAGCTGGTCATCTTTGCTACTTATAAATATGGAAAATATATCTTTTGACTTTAATTGTATGTCTTCTAAAATTCTAACCATCATTGCACTCAACAATCTAACACAGGTTTAAGAGTCATATCATTTTTTAATTGATTTATAAAATCTACGAATGCAAAACTTTTAACAATAATCAATATTCACGATGTAACTTGTTCCTCTTTATTTTGCATGATATCTATAACATTGCATATTATCCACAATATATTTGTGGGCTTAAAGATGGTTGGATTTTAGCCCTTGAATCAATTGTTGTATATTGGGCTCTAACTTATAATATACATTGATTTCAAGTTGGATTTCATGTAAGAGGACTCCATGCTTATTTTTTGCCACTTATTTTTTATTTTTTTTTTAATTTTTTGTGTATTTTAATCATTATATTCCTCTAATATGTCATTCTAATTTCATCGGAAATAAAGACTCATATGCTCACCATCTGGAGCGGTCGATTTTAACGGTGCTAGAATTGTTGTAATCGACCTGTTCTGGATGAAGGGCATAAGTCTATGTTTCTGACGAAATTAGAATGATATATTAGAGAGTGATATAGTTATGAAAATCCACAGAAGCATTTTTCAAAAAAATAAAACAAATACGACGAAAAATAAGTATGGAGTAGGTAAAGTTACATACTTCATGAAGTAGGCTCCCTTTTCTTTTCATATACTACAACAAAATGGGTTTAATGGTCGGATATGGATACGGATATAGGTATACTCATATGCTTATCCATTTTAAAATACGAATATGAATACAGATACGAACATTGACGGATGTGAAAATATTGTTACCGTATCCTTAAAAACGAATACGAATGTAAAACGAATACGAATCAGATACGAATAATAACAGAAATTTTTAATAGATTAACTAATATATATATACATATATATATATAGGATGATTTATACATAAAATAGATATGTCAGATATAGTAATTTAATAACAATTATATCAACAATGGTGAATGCAATCATAAAATAGTATTATACACTATTATGAATAAATCTATTACTATACTAATGTACGAAAATGAATATACGAATACGAATGCGAATATTAGCGAATGCCAATATCCGCATCCATTTTAAAACAAATACGAATATGAATATCATAATATGTATAAAACGAATACGATAGCAGATTGGATACGAATATATTCACATTCGTATTCATCCCTAATTTATAGTGCGGTTTTTTAATCTATCAATATATCGTCTATTGTCAAATATACAATAATAATATTATTCGATGTGAAATTATTTTTTATACCAGAAATTAGTTAATCGTTGTTATATTATTTGTGACGATGCATGTAGTAATACTTGTCCATTGTAACTTTTCAAAATTTTACTTAATCATAGCTAATTTTTCGGTTCCTAATTTAGCCACGTAATTATTTTGAAAAACACCAGATCGCTGCATAAACATAGCAACGACTAAATTCAAGTATAAAAATAATTTCACATAGAACAATTTCCTCTAATATATTCCAATAACGGACGGTATACATGTCATTAGAGAGTCATTTAAAACACTTTTTAAAAGGTATCCAAGTTTCTAATTTATTGCAAGATAGGAAAACGAAATTTTGACATGGATCACCTTATTCGTGATATCTATATACATTTTATTTGAACTTTTATACAGACGCCTTTAAAAACTTTTTCTTTGATGCTAATAAACATCTATTATGTCGAAACTTTTTGGACAATATTTCGTCAAAGGATTGGTCATTTTCTTACCGAATGCCATTTGACAAACCATGTAACCTTCTTGTTGTCTCTCAACTTTGCGTGCAATTTAATAATATATATTGGAATATAAAACGCATGATAATATAAAAACTCATGCTCAATTCGACGCATATGCTCAATTCGACGCATACATATCAAACAATCAAAATAGTAATCACATATGCACACAAATATTCATCTTATTTTTATCGTACATTGCAAACATTACTTTGCAGCAACTAAG
The DNA here is from genome assembly GCA_037367405.1 of Ottelia alismoides. Taxonomy (NCBI): domain Eukaryota; kingdom Viridiplantae; phylum Streptophyta; class Magnoliopsida; order Alismatales; family Hydrocharitaceae; genus Ottelia; species Ottelia alismoides. Next base: position 32,419 of record JAZKJV010011095.1, read on the forward strand.
TTACGGTGATGAAACTTTTTCAACAAATTCTTTAGTGTTCAAAGTTTAAAGATATTTAGCTATAGACTCATCAAGTCAATGTTATGAAAACTGGACTGGACTAGTCGGTTCGACCGGTCCGATTGGTGAACCGGGCCTAGACCGATCCGGTTAATCGGGTTATGTCGGTTCGGTTCGATTATTCAAATTTAATTAACATGTCCGGTTCAACTTCAACCTATTTTTTTGACCCTATTTAACTAGGTTCAACTGAAATTGAACCTTATTTAATTTTTAAATTATTTAAAAATATTGCTAATAGTAAGAGTTGAACCCATGACCATTGGTTGTATATTTCAAACTTCTAACTAATTACACTAACACAACTTTTTGCATGTATTGGATTTTAAATATTATTAAACTACTTTCATATTATAGAGAAACTAAGTCCAAATAATATATATATATATATGTATGTATGTATGTATGATATTTGATGGTGTATATGAAAAATATTATGTATAGTGTGAAATATATACATAATCTATGTATTTTATTAATATTTCAAGTATATTTAAGTGTATATTATATATATTTTATTTCATTTCGATTTGATTAGTCGGTTCAACCACTTTTTTCACTGATCCGGTTTAATCTGATTTTAAATAATGATGACATCATCATTTAATTGAACCGGTTTGATTATATAGTTCAACCCGATCCGACCATTTCGGTAAGGTTTTTAGTTCGGTGTCCGGTTCAGTTTCAAAAACATTGCATCAAGTGTGACGGACATTTTTTTTTGTTGATTTTAACTTTCTTCAATAAAATCATATCACAATAAACACGAAATGGTTATATCTTGAGGATAATCCTTTCTAGTGAGGGATATCCTTTACGGGATAACTTTCCATCCAAATGCCCTCAAAAGGACTTTATACCGCATTTAAACATGACCTCGTCTGAGTCTATTAGTTATTTTTCCTTAAATTTTGTGTAAATATATGTAAAAAAACAGATGTATAATATAATTTTATGCTTATATCTTCAAAACATTGTCCCCCAAGTTCAAGGGTTACGGTGAAACAAAGGCACGATTTACAGGGATTATGATGTAATTACAAAGACTACAGAAGTTATTACAAAAATTGAAAAAGAAGGTAAGGGCCACGGTGTAAAAATCCCCATTGGAGAATGGACGGATCCAATTAATGGGGCCTTTGGAGGAGTGAGGAGTGAGCACAGTAGAACTGGAGCGGCAAATGGGGGGCATCCCCTCCCTTCCCTCGAAAGCATTGAATGCAGTATATGGAAAAGGGAAGCCCGTGGAGATTGGAGGCATTGAATGCACTGAGCAATGACCAGATCAGATCAGAGATCAGATCAGATCGTGGAGGACCTCATTCAATGAATGCCAGGGAGGGAATAGCTGATGTGCTGCTGATCGCCCCCACCCCTGAAAGCCCTCTGTCTGCTGCCAAATCTCCATGGGCCGTTGTCTCTTTGCTCCCTCCAACATGTGCCCTGTCCCCCATTGCATTCATTTCTCAGTCCTCCCTCAACATCTTTGTACCCTTTAGTACTGTTGCCTTTTGTCTGCATGCATCATTTCCTCCCAATGCAATCTTCTGTGCTGTGCTGGTGCTGTCCTAGATGATGATATGGATGATTGGTTTTATTCCTACCAGGTAATTATGCTCCAAACCATACCCCCTGCCTACGATCCATGGCTCCTCCAAGTTGATGGTAGGTGGTATTTGTGTGTTCTTATTGCATGTGTTTTTCATGTTGGGAGGTGGTGGGAATGGCCTGGCACATTGTTGAGTTTGGATCAAATCATGAATGCTAAAATCAGTACTCTCAAGTAAGTTATCAAGTAAAAGTCGCCACCTATTACGATTTATGTTCTGGACTTCTCCACACGAGACTTGTTTTTTTTGTTGTTGTCACAATCCCCTACTTATATATTCAGTGGTCTAGTCCTTTTTCAAATAATATCGATGTTGCATTCTATTTTTTCGTCTTGTAAATATTCTAAGAGGGTTCTAGCGCACAAGTTGTGCTTTTCGTTATCATCGATTGCGACATTCTGAGCCTAGATCATTATTATCAGTTGTCGATCTCAATTTATCGTTTGAGGATCTAATGACAGCTATCCAAGTTGATGGTATGTGGTATTTGTGTGTTCCTATTGCATGCGCTTCTCATGTTGGGAGTTGGTGGGATGACCTGCCAGTTTGTTAAGTTTGGATCAAATCATGAATGTTAGTACTCTCAAGTAAGTTATCAAGAAGAAGTCACCACATATTATGATTTATAGCAACGGTGAAAAAAAACAACCCTAGAATGCCTCTCCCCCTCCCGCCCCCTCCCGACCCCCACTCGTCCCCCCCTGCAAAACCCAACTCTCCGCCTCCGCTAGCACCTCCCCCCCCTTCGCCCCTGGCCCGTCGCTGATGAACGCGAAATTCGCCTCTTTAATAATCGGAAATAGTCGTAGTATAGGAGACGAATTCGGTTCAGCAAAAACCACTATCTTTGAATGTCGTGGAATATTTTTACTTGGCAAGTCTACCAAGGTCGAACACAGGGACACAGCTACCTAATATGTTATCGAATTTCGATTCATGAAGCACAACGTGAGTTAATTTCAGGTCCATATGAAGAATTATGCTATTTACAAAGCAAAGCCAGGATGCATGCAATTTTTTTAGTTAATTTTGTATGCAATTTAAAGTTGTGCAAGGTTACATGTATGCTAAATACAAGGTTACAATTATACCCTAAAAAATACGAGCAACATAATAGAAATCTGAATCAGTGTCAATTTAATCTCAACAATAAAAAGCGGTCATCAGATCAAAGCAAGACAAGGAGAGCAGGGTCCCAGTTTTCACATAAAAAATCACTTCATTTAAAATAGTGGCAAATGAGACAATTAAATATGCTAAGATGTAGAGGACAAAATAAGGATCAAAATGACACTAAAATCATTCAATTTGGACCTACGATGCTCAAATTATGCTAAAAACAATGCAGGGGCATAATTATAATAAAAATACAAGAAAAATAAATGATAAATATTGCATTTAGGTCCCTGGAAGGACCTAAATGCAAATACCAAAAACCGCCTGGGCCCAAGTGTATTTTTTCCATTGCGCGCAGGTGCCTTTTTGTAATTTCTAAAAAGTTGGAGGACTTCCCTGTAAAATACCTAGGAACGCACGTGAGGCACGTGCCTGGGGACCAAAATGCAAATACTTGAAAGCTCAGGTCCTTTGTGCAATTTTCCCAGGCCCTCACGTGTGGGGCACATGAGGCGCCTAGGCTCGGGGGACGCCCCAGGTTCGGGCCACGTGGTAGCAACTGGGGGGCTCGGGTCGAGGCTCGGTGGGACCCGAGCTTGTAGCTTCGGTTGGAGCATCGGCTGCCACGCGCCTTCATCGCGGCCGCCCGATCCATCTGATCGGACGACAACTGTAGTTCGTCCTCCACCGTAGGTCACCGGAGAAGGCAGGGCTCCGGCGACCTGCGTTCAGCTCCGCCTCGCCTCGCGAGGGCCTCAGGTGGTCGTGGAAGCTATCTGAAAGTCTGGCGGTGGAGGTGGAGCAGTGACGAGGCTCCACGATGGATCATAAGTGGTGCTCAGTGAAGCCTTGCCGGAGGTGAGGAGCTCGAAGGAGCTCCGATCTGAACTCTAGCCATTGACGATTGGAGCACCTGCAGATGTTAGATAGCCAAAGCATGTTGTGACGGTGATAAAAGTGAGGTGGATGGAGGCCGTGTGGGGCGACGGGAGTGAAGGCCCAGTGCTCCTTCTCCGATGAAGCAGAGGAGGAGGTGGCGGAGAGTGGTTAGGGTCGTGGAGAAGGGAAGGTGCTGTCGGAGGGGGTTGGCGAGGATCGGAGTGGTCGGGTGGAGCTTAAGGGATGAACAGATGAGGGTGACGGTGACTGTAGGTAGCGAGATAAATCGGAGAAAATAAAAGAAAAAGCAAGGAGGAAGAAGACCTCGTCGGGGAGGGGACCCTGGTGGAGGGGGATGCTTGGGCTGAGGCTCAGACGAGCCTCGGGTTCGTCGCCCAGCTGGTCAGCAAGCCAGCGGGCTCAATTGGTGACCGGAGTCACCAGGACACGGCGGAGCATCACCGTGGGTCGACACCGAGCTAAACCCATATTCGCCTCGACGTTCTGCCCCTCCGCTGTCACCGAAGGCGCAGAGGAGGCTAGGGTATAGCCCAATAATGGTGGACGTGGAATGACAGTGGCGAAGGAAGGAGATTTATAGGTGACGACGGTCGATGGTTACATAACGATGGGGGGGTTTCGACAGAGGTTTTAATGGCGAAGCAATGATGGTGAGGGTGTTATGGAGGTTGCACGTAGGAGGCGGGGAAGTGGGCTGTGAGTGGGAGGCATTATGAGCGAGAGGGATGGCCGGAGGTGGCGGCCAAAAATGGAAGGGGGTGAGGGTCTCGCATGGTGTAACGGTTGGGGAGGGGTGCGTTGCGAGGTAGGGGACGACTGGCTAATCGTTGGATCTAGCGATCCAACAGCTGGAATGGGTGCGGGAATAGAGGGTGGTGATTAGATCCATAGGATCTGATCATGTGGTTGGGAAATGGGCGTTGAAGAGCGTCTCAGATGGAGAGTTGGGCGAGATCCAACGGCGAGGGTTGAAGGGGCGACGTGGCACTTGAGTAGGCATAGGATAGGATACGATCGAACGGTGGAGGTAGAAGGGAGACGTGGCGCGAGGAGGAGCGTTGGATAGGATACGATTGAACGGTGGAGATAGAAGGGAGACGTGGCGCGAGGAGGAGCGTTGGATGATGGAGAGATCGGATGGCTTAGATGAGAGCGGAAGTGAGTGGCAGCGATTTGATCTGGGATCAGATCATACGGCTGGGAATGGAGCGGGTGATGGACAACGGAGATGAAGGCTGGGCGAGCTTGATCCAAGGGCCAGGAGAGGCGTCGAGTGGAGGAAAGGGGAGAGGGGCACGTGGCTGGCCCAGAGGGTGCCACGTGGCCCAATCAGAAAAATTTAAATAAAATTACAAAGAAATTCTAAAAGAAATAGTTAGAGGCCGAATTAGGAAAAAGTCAAAACATGAAAGTTGCTCGTCTCAAAGAGATCTACAACTTTCGTGTTGGTCAAAAAGCCAAAAGAGATCATTTGTACAAAACGTATTTTTGGGGGTATTTTTAAGAGGATGAAAATACTGATTTTGTGGTTTTGAGATGTTTTTGTATTTTTTATTGCTTTTAATGGTCAGTGATTTATAGACAATTATCCTATCTAATTTTTAGGGGTTTTTGATGATAAAAATAATTACAAGAAAAATAAAGGAAATTAAATACAATAATTTAATGGTAAATTATACACAATATGATACAGGATAATAATAAAGAATTGATGGATATTTTTATTGGATTGACTAAGTAGGGGGTTTAATTTACGGCTTTTAGCATGATGAATATGGGATTCATCATACCCCTATACTTAAATCATGCTCGTCCTCGAGCGTCTAAAGAATGAAGGAGTCGGATTAATTCCTGATAGTGCGCGTGGAATTTTCAAGGCTTGATCTTTCGCAGACTCTTGACCTAAGTGGTCCTAAAATTCCGGGTTTATCTAGCCTTAGTTAGAAGGAATCCAACTTCTCTGATTATCAGACCTCTCTTTTTGTACATATAATATAAGGATATGACATTTAGTGTACTGCATTTCATGAGAGACGAGTCGATGCATCACTCAAAGTTCCAGTCCCAAAGACTCTCCTCTAGACCTAATCCTCAATACTAGGGAATAAGTCTATTCTTGCTTCAGTCAACCATCTCATTAGTTTGTCAGACTTGAAATGTTGATGGACGTGGCTGTGTTGATCATATTTTCTTGAAGGTAGAGATAAAGAATGCAATATAGCACTCAAATCTTTCAAACCAGGGAAGTGTGGATATTTAAGTTTTTAAAAACCCTAATGACTAAGGCTTGTTAACTCAGACTCTCAAGATTGCAGAAATCCAGTGTCCTCAAAATCCTCAAGCCTTGAGTGAATGTGAATGTATCAGGAATACACCAACTCCTTGGGTTAGTGATTTTTTGTGTGATTTTTGTCTTTTACATATTTTTATGGTTTTTTTAATTCCTCAGAGAGACAATGATTGGCCCAGGCTCAAATAAAAGTATCCACTTTCAGCCAGTATGGGCGTAAGTACGGGCCGAGACCCGTGTTACTTGAGGACGGGGCCATATGCGATGTCCTCTAAACCACCCACTCTGCTAAGGGAGACCGAGGTTCCCTCACTGAAAAGATCTACTAAGCCTAGTAGTCAGCGTCAAATTCCAAAAAGATTTTTAAATTTTCATTTTTTTTAAACACAGGAATATTTACAAAAATTAATCCCTCAATTTTTAATAAATAATTTTTACAAGGTTTTTACAAAACTTAGTTCACTAGTTTACCAAAATCCAGCCCGAAAATAAATTTTAAAAAGTTTTAAAAACATGAGCTAAGGCTAAAGTAGATATACAGTAATATACGATATACCCCCCTATACTTAAATTTTGCTATGTCCTCATAGCACAAGTGCCATGAAGCCAGGGCTCTATTCAAATATCGGGTGATATAGCGGAATTGAGGAGGAGGGTCTCCCTATACTTAGGCTAAAATCGACCTAAGTACAAGAAGACAGAATGAGGGAGGGATGAGCAGGCAGGTCCCCCCTATACTTAGGCTACAAATAGCCTAAGTGAGGTCTGAATTGGGGGGGGGGTGTTCTATGATACAAGGGTGAAGGGGAGGGGGTTCATGAAATATACAGAGAGAGAGAGAGAGATATACAGGGGAAGGGAGATGGGGTGAGGTGAGTGTGCATGTGCAAGTGTGCGTGTGTGTGGGGGGGGGGGTAGATCATCAAGTGATCTACTCTTTTTTTTACAACATACAAAACTGAAAATAAATATGGAGATGCAAGTTTTTTTTACAATATGCAATGCAATTTGACTGATTAAAAGACTCCAGCATTTCTTCACAGATTCTTTTGCGGCCTCTTCAGCGGAAGCTCCCGACATCACGCCTCCATGAAGACCGAGCGTCCTCGATGATCATGGGCCCTGCCACAAAAGAGAAAAATTAGAACACACAGAGAAATTAGATCAGCAGATATGATGCAAAAGATGATGCATGAAATGCGGATCTAAAAGATTTGAAATTATTCAACAAAAAATCAAAATTCAATAATTAAGATTAGCCGTGTCCCCAGCAACGGCGCCATTTGATGAACGTGAAATTCGTCTCTTTAATAATCGAAAATAATCGTAGCATAGGAGGCGAATTTGGTTCAGCAAAAACCACGATCTTCGAATGTCGTGGAAAATTTTTACCTGGAAAGTCTACCACGGTCGAACATAGGGACACGACTACCTAATATGTTATCGAATTTCGATTCATGAAGCACACGGTGAGTGAATTTTAGGTCCATATGAAGAATTATGCTATTTACAAAGCAAAGCCAGGTTGCATGCACTTTTTAGTTAATTTTGTATGCAATTTAAAGTTGTGCAAGGTTACATGTATGCTAAATACAAGGTTACAATTATACCCTAAAAATTACGAGCAACATAATAGAAATGTGAATCAGTATCAATTTAATCTCAACAATAAAAAGCGGTTATCAGATCAAAGCAAGACAAGGAGAGCAGGGTCCCAGTTTTCACATAAAAAATCACTTCATTTAAAACAATGGCAAATGATACAATTAAACTTGCTAAGATGTAGAGGATAAAATAAGGATCAAAACGACACTAAAATCATACAATTTGGACCTACGATGCTCAAATTATGCTAAAAACAATGCAGGGGCATAATTGTAATAAAAATACAAGAAAAATACATGATAAATATTGCATTTAGGTCCCTGGAAGGACCTAAATGCAAATACCAAAAACCGCCTGGGCCCAAGTATAATTTTTCCATTGCGCGCAAGGATCTTTTTGCAATTTCTTAAAAGTTGGAGGACTTCCCTGTAAAATACCCATGCACGCACGTGAGGCACGTGCCTGGGGACCAAAATGCAAATACTTGAAAGCTCGGGGTCCTTCGTGCAATTTTCCCAGGCCCTCACGCGCGGGGCACGTGAGGCGCCCTGGCTCGGGGGACGCTTCAGGTTCGGGCCACGTGGCAGCAACCGGGGGGCTCAGGTCGAGGCTCGGTGGGATCCGAGCCTGTAGCTTCGGTTGGAGCAGCGGCTGCCACGCGTCTTCATCGCGGCCGTCCGATCCATCTGATCGGACGTCAACTGTAGTTCGTCCTCCACCGCAGGTCACCGGAGAAGGCGAGTGATTTGGCCAAAACTCACAGGGTCTATATGTATCTCACACAAGGCGGAGACAACAGTCGCTGTTGCGACCCTCAATGAATCCCGACTAAAGTCAACAATGAACCCACAACAGTATAAATCAAGCAATGAAAGACAAGTGTGGATTCAAATTTATTTTAACTCTACAAATATGTGTATAGTGAAAGTATGTAGAATGTCGAACGCAGGGAACAAGCAGGATAGATTGGGCAATAGTGCACAAAATGTGAGTGTGATTAAGTGTCTACAAGAATGCAAAACAATTTTTTGTGGGTTTTTATTTTTTAATTTTTATATTTAGTTTTTAATTTTATATTTTGGTTTTTAATTTTCTGATTTTTATATTTTCTTTTTATATTTTATATTTTTTAATTTTCTTTCCAATAACTAGAATATAAACAAAGTAAGAAAAAGGAAGATAGGATATTTATAAAAATAGAGAAAAATAGTCAAAAATTAGGAAATAAAATGTTTATGGTCTTTTTAGATTTTTCTACTGTTTTTGTGATTTTTGGGGATTTTTCCGAATATTTTTGGTATTTTTAAAATAAAAAATACAAGAAAACAATGAATTAGCTACTGGCCGAGATTAAAATGAGGATGAAAAATACTAAACAGTACCCAAAAATTCCTCAAATTTATTTTAAATGAAAGAGAACAAAATAAAGAAAATTCAGGAAAAGAAAACACAATTTTTAGAGTTTTTATAAATTTTATATATTTTTTGAAAGTTTTTAGAGTTTTATAATTTTTCGGGGTTTTCTTTTATAATTTTTAGTGATTTTTGGACTGGAGTTAAAAGACTCTAAAAGACACACAATATATATTTTGGTAATTTTCTGAGAAGTTTTTATATTTTTTCGGTATTTTCTAATGTAAACAATAGCAAAAATGCATGTTTTTTATTTTTAATAAATATAAAATGCAATAAAAATGAAAAGTAAAAATATGCCGTGAAACTACTATACTACAAGAGCTTAAGTTGATTTTTGTGGATTTTTTAGAGTTTTAGAGATGCATGCAATAATTAGAAACAACAAAAAAGAAACTACATGCAGACAAGGGGCATTTATGCAAATATGGCAAAGTTCGAGGGCCTGAATGTAAATTTCTCACAAAAATTGTAACTAAATAAAAATATTATGGGACTAAATATCAATGACCAGAAGCCCAAGGATACCACTACAAAAAGCCCACCCACGCACGTGCTTCGCACGCGCCTGGGAAGGACTGATTCACAATATTCAAAAAATCAAGGGATGTGTTGCAAAATGGCCAAAAACTTATAAATGCATGTAGAAAGTTTCCGAACTTAATACAAATTCCAAAATGCCCGAGGGTCTGACTACAAAATTGCCAAGTCACGTACGTATCGTACGTGACCTAGCAGGGACCCAGATGCAATAGTACAATAACCGGGGGCGATAATGCAACTTATACAAAATAAAGTGAACAGTCGATGAAAGATTATGCACTAATATTTAAATATAAAATTTGGCGGGGTAGGAAGCAAAATTACCCACGCCTGGGCAGGATCGGACGGCGCTGAATCACTCACTTACGCCACGTGTCGACACGGAGACGCCCGATACCCCTTGGAAATCCACGGCCAGGATTAGATTGCTGATGATGATCGAACGGCCTGGACGCGCGGCGAATCCGATGGTGTCTGGAGGATCTGGGAAGACTTCTTGATCCGACGGCGGAGGGGGCCCGACGAATAACCGGGACGAACTTCGTCGAGATGAAGTTCCTCCGGCCGTGTCGCGCACCTCTGGTGGTCCTAGCTGCTCGCAAAACGTCCCCGGCCTTCAAAGTGGGGTGGCGGTCACCGGAGTGCGCCGGCGGAGGTGGAGGAGCACGTCTCCTCCAAGGACCTCCGGCGCGCCCTCAAAATTGCCACAAGCGTCTTGGATGCTCGGCCTTCAAAGTACAAAGTCAAGGGAGGGTCGTGGGTGAACTGCCACGACCCTCTGGGTGGCAAACGCGGTGGTGGAAGGCGGATAAGAAGCTCGTCGGAGCAAGCTCCGGCGAGATGCTAACGAAGGTGGCGATGTTGGGCGAAAGGCGAAATGAAGATGGCGATCGATCTATGGCTAAAGGCAAGTAAAACAAAGCAAAAAAATGAATAAGAAATGGACCTCGAGCCCAGGAAGGGCGAGATAGGACCTCAACGGCCAAGTGGTCGGAGGTGGTTGGAACGCGGCCCTCAGCCTCGTCGTACCTCGACGGGGGGTGTGGGGATCTCCCCTGTCACCGGAGCTCTCCCTATACCCACTCCAGGAGGTCTGAAACTTCCAAGGCCGGTTCAAAATTCGAATGGGAAGGAAGGTGGTCTTTTGAATGGGTGATGAAGAGGGTTGAAAGATCGAGGTGTCAGGAGCGGCGTAGTAATCCAATCCCCAAGATATGCTATAGGCGTGTATCATGGAAACATGGGGAGCAAGATCTCAGAAGAAACCATCATGAAAAGATGAAAGGGTCGACCTAGAAAAATCCGCAAAGGCGAACGAAAAACCAAGTCTGTCACAGCTAGGGGAGTAGGTCAGACAGTTGACCGGGGTCAACTGTCAGACCAACCTGGTTGGTCCACGTGGACCAACCAGGAAAAATCCCTTAAAAATCATTTTAAAATAGCAATTGAATTTATTAATTCTAGGTTATTAAATAAAAAGTATTTATTATTTTATGAGGTATTTAAATATGATTTTAAATTATTTTTATGAGGTATACTTTTATAAGTTCCCTTTTATGCCCTTTGTAGGTATATTATCTATATATTTTATTATTTTATTTTTATTTTGTGTTTTTAATTAATTTATTTTTTGTTTATTATTTTATAAATTTGTAAAGTATTTTTATACACTTAAAAACATTTTTATTTTATTTTTCTGAAGTGTTTTTGTATATTTAATAAAATATAAGTATTAGTACTATAGGATTGTATATAGGTATCATACCTATGTATGATAAATATACAAGTATTTTATTTTATATTTATTTCATATTTTTATTCTGATTTTAATATACAAATATATTATAAATAATATTTACAAAATTATAAAAATATAAAAATACAAAAATAATAAATAAATAATAAATTGAATATTTTAATCTGTATAAGTATACAATAGGGGTCCAAAACTCAACTTTCAAACCGTAGCTCCGCCAAATGCAAAAACCACCGCCATTAAATAGCTTATTTTATATTATATACAATTAAAGGTGAGTTTGATGCATTTGGAGTTTTTATTTGCGAGATACAGGTTTGGGGAAGTTGGGATTCTGGAATTTTATTCAGATCATAACTTTTTATTTGTACATTATTTTTAGGTGAAATCAATTTTGTATATTTATTTATTAAATTATCTACAACTTTCATGTTCAAAGTTTCTTTATTTGAGGTATAAAAAGTGGAACCAAAAATAGGTCCCAAAATGAATAAAGAATGAATAAAAGGAATTTTTGTTGGTATTTTAGCCCTTATCTCCCCCTACTTTATTCCTTGTCGATCTATTCATCAAGACCTAGGTCTCGGGATTTTGGGTCATAAAATATATACAATATTTTATTCTTTTTCTTTTCTTTTATTTATTCTATAATTTTTGCTTTAATTACAATATTTTATACACTATTTACATGCACATGTATGAATGCTAAGATGCTCTAATTAAGGGTATTTACACACATTTGCTAGGATTTTTGAGGCCAAAATGATAGAATAAAGATGATGAAATGTGGATTCATCATCCCCCTATACTTTACCTTTGCTAGTCCCTAGCAAACACTTATGCAATAAGTGCAGAAGAAAAATAGAGAAAAGAAAAAGAAGAAATATGGATTGAATTTAATTATCAAACTTGTCTTCACAAAATCAAAGTTTGGAGCCTAAGTCGGACCTTTGGAATTTTAGTGCGGGCGGAACCTTAATGAGACCCAGATTTGAAATCCAACAGTCCTTGAGAATCTCAAAACTCTGTTCAAGTCTCCTCAATAGCCAGGTCAGAAATATCTCAACTCATACGCAAACCCTTACGACTATAATTCTGACTCGTACAGTGTAGATGATTGTGTCTCTCCTCAACTAGAATGACAAAGAGACTGACTTCTCCGGTATCACAACCCAATGATTCCCCAATCCAACAACTCCATCCTCGAGGAGCGGGGTATTCCCTTCTAAGTTCAAGTGGCAACCAGCTCAAGAGGAGGGGGTGAAGAGAAGAATGGATGATAGCCAGTGTAGCTACCTATCCTAGGATGCAAGACCAGTGTAGTCAAGTCATCCAGCTGCAGGCTCACATGATATGACTTTGGAACTCAAGCTTTCTTATTTACTTTACAACATATGTACAGACTTTGAAGGCAGTTATTTTTGTACAGGCCTGGCCATTTTTTTGATATACTATTCACAACAGCATTTACATAAGGAGTTTTTCCTCTTGAGCCAGTAGACTATCCCTCTTTTGAAGCTTTATTGCAACCCACACTCTCCTGTCTTTAGACTTCCTCATCATTGGACGGGTTGGGGTGCACTTCCCTCCCTAGAGGAGGACAAGTGTTTCCACTTGTGCGTGTCTCATACCGGCAAATCCAATCCCCTCACCACCCCAACTGAGTTGAGCCATGTGAAAGGTGCAGGTGTCCAAGTTAGGCCATTATCAACAAGAGTCGTGCGTGTGCTCTGAAATACTCTACTTAGGCAGTCAAGAATCCATTGAACCAAGTCTCGAAATCCTCAAATAATTAAGTCAACTAGATCTGAAGTACCTCAAACCCAGTACCTATAAGGTTCCTGTTATTAGGTAGATTTTAAGGTCCAATCAAGCTCCAATCTCCGGATTTTATTTAGACTTGTTCAACTATCAAACTCAATCCGAAAAATGTTCATGCTATGCAAATGATATGCAGAATGTAGAAAATATTTTTGTGTTGCAATTTTCAAGATTTTGAACTTTTTATGGATTTTTGAAAAGATGATGATGATGATGATGCAGATGCATTTTTTGTATTTTTTAAAAGATTTTTCAGATGTTTTTTTATTTTAGTTTTGCAAATGTTTTTGGTATTTTAGTTTTGCAAATGTTTTTAGTATTTTTAAAAACAAAAATATTTTGAATAAAAACTAGGTGAAAAATATTTACACGGGATGCTTCTTATATATACAAGAAGTGGATTTTAAGAATTTACAAGGGTAAGTGATCAATTTTATAGTGGATTTTAGGTGTGATGTATATATTCCTCAAACTTATTTGACACATGTTTTTCAAACAATTTTGAAAACTATAGTCCAAAATAATTTTTACAACCAAATTTACAAACATGTACACACATTTGAAAATCATTTTGCAAAGGTTTTCCAAATAGTATAGATAGATTTTTCAAAATATTTTTGCAACCATTTTTCAAACCATTTGCAAATCATTTTTCAAACAGTTTTATTTCACACAAAGAAAATAAATTTTACAAACCAAAATGTTTTTACAAAGGTTGAAAACATATAACAAAACGTTTTCCAAATAGTTTTCAAATGATTTTCACAAGGATTTTCAAACTATTTTTCAAACATTTTGCAAAAAACATTTTCACCTGATTTATTAATCAGTAAATACAAAAAGAATTTGAGGAATAAACATATTTTTATTAGGGTTTTTAATGAATTTTAAAGAATTATTAGCCATATTATTAAGAAAATACAAAAGTACGAGTTATGGCTAAAGTATATATGTAGTATATACGACCCCCTATACTTAGCTTGAGCTATGTCCTCATAGATCAGAGAGAAAAGAGAAGACATAACTCGTACTCAGTATAGAAAAGTCTAAAGAATAAATAAATGAATCAATGAGAAGTTGACCGTCCCCCCTATACTTAGGATCAAATAGTTTTAAGTATAGCAGACTGTACACAACGCAGGGAGGGTCAAGGGTGGGATTAAACAGATCGTACTCAGATTGTCTCCCCCTATACTTAGGATAAGATATCCCTAAGTATAGACAAGAAGAGGAGACAATGGAGAGGATCGAAATGAATGAAAAACTCGGGGTGCACACCCCCCTATACTTAGGACAAAGTACGTCCTAAGTATAGAAAACTGTCTACAAGGGGTGACACCTTTTTGATAGATACAGAAAATAGAAAAGGAAAAGAAGAAAAGAAGAAAAGAGATCAGAAGATGGAAGAAGAGATCAGAAAATATACACATCACTCCCCCTATACTTAGGGTAAAAGAAGCCCTAAGTATAGACAACAACAGGAGTGATAAGACGGAATGATGAATGAACACTCGGCTCGTCCACCCCCCTATACTTAGGACAAAGTACGTCCTAAGCAAGGTAAACACGAGAATGGGTAGACGAGCAATACAGAAGATAGAACCGAGGTACACACAAGAGAATATACAACAGAGATGGATATACAAATGATCAAGAAGGCGGAAAGCAAACCTTCTTGCGAGACCGCTGAGGGATAGATCTAGTGTGGTGCAAGTAGACATCGGGGTCCATCGTGGACGGAAGCCGATCAGGGTCGACAGGGTGAAGGCCCTCAGTGGAATCAAATCGAAAAGGGATGAACTGGTTAATGAAAGTAGTATGGCTAGGTTCGCCCTTGGTGGTTCTATGGTGGGAAGGCATAGACATGCGAGTGGAAGAAGTGTGGTCAGGTCTGGCCTTGGATGTCTCGCTGATATCAAAGTGGAATGGGACAAACTCATCATCCTCGGAAGAAGTGTAATCAGAGTCGTCCTGCGAGGTCTCGTCCATGTCAAAACCAAAAGGAACGAAGTCATCAGTGGAAGTAGTCGAACTCAGATCGTCCTCAAGAGTCTCAACCGGATCATCTGTTTCATCATGAGGCCCGAACTTCTGAAAATAATGGCTAGCATCATAACCGACATCAATCATCATTACTTTTGAGTGACCAGGAATGGACTTATCAGTGGAAGTAGTCAAACCAGGTCCGTTCTGTCGAGTTTTGGTACCTGCCCTCCGCTCTATAGGATCAATCACGTAAATTCCTTGGATTTCATCAACACATCGCCACACACCAGAAGGAGGAACTGCGAGGTCTATGCTTTCCGAGTTCCTCCCCTTTCGGAGAATTCCTCGGGTCTTATCAACGGTCGCTAGGCAAACATCTCTAATATCATCAGATCGGTCACAGGCCTCAGAGTCAGCTAGAACCGGTGAAGGTGCATCAGGTGCAGGTCTCTGGTCAACTGTGGGTGCGGTGTTCAACACTTCGCTCTCGTCAACAGGTCGGAAGCGAAACTCTCTTGATCCATAGTCAATAACGACTCTCGCCATGATTAGAGAGGGCTCCCCTGTGGAGATCTCCATGGGCAATACGACAAAGTCAACATTGTAGCTCGTGCCCTGAATTGAGATGACGGCGTTTTCAAGGATACCCTTTGGCCTCTTGATAGATCCATCAGCAAATTTTACGATCATCCTGGTTTTCTTGAGAGGCCCTAGGTGAAGAGACTATACCAGCAAGAAGGATAATATACTAATAGATGCACCGCCGTCTAGGAGAGTGTGATCACAAGTATAGTCAGAGATGGTGCAAGTGATGAAAGGAGTAGCTGTGTTCTTCTTTTTAGGAATGGGACAGTGTGTGATGGCGTGGACAGTGGCCATGGTCAGAATGTGACGCTCAGATCTGCTCCTCCACTTTCTCTTCTTGGGAAGAGGAGCAGATAATTGTGTCATGGCCTGCTGAAGTGGGGCATGGATAATCTCATGAATGGTGGCCACCACTTCGGGTTCAGTCAACATTTTTTTGAAATTTTGAACTTCCTCCATACAAGAGAGGGAGTCAGAATCAGCATCTACATGAGGCATGCCGAGAGCAGTCTATACAGCGGCATCCTCGGGGTCAAAGGTGAGACAGTGTGTGAAAGAATGTGTGGGTGAATGATCTGGCAGATGGGCCCTCTCCTCACCGTCTGAATCAACCAAAGGTCTCCCGAACTCTTTTTGGGTTTTAAAATTTTCTCATTTTTTTGTATTTTTGGTGATTGCAAGCTCCCATGATCACCCATAAGGTCGTCTGTATCCTTAACGAAAAGAGCATTAATACGGGTTTCTCTTACAGTGGCAATATGCTCTCTCATCAAAGTAATGTGATCTAGCATTAGGTTCATGACAACCCTCATGGAGGTCACGGAAGATGGCTCCAACAGGTCAGACTCAGGTGCATGTGAAGGTGGAGGTGGATAATATACAGGTGGAGGTGGGTAGAAATCCGAGTCTTGATACTGTGGCTGAGGCGGATATGTACAAAAATCAGGAGCAAAGTCCTCCTGGAAAAAAAGAGGTGGACCGGCTGGAGTGAACGAAGGATCCGCAAAGTCCGGATAAAATACGCTCCAGGGGTCCATCTCGAAACAAAAGGAGATGATATTCGGGAGAACTCGAAGGTCAAGTCAAGAGAGTGACGAAGAAAGGTGCAAATGCGCATAGGCGATCTAGGACACACACAAAACAATCACAAACAAAAATGAAAACAAGACAAACCCTCAATTCACCTACTCAACTCGGTAGAGACCGGAAAGTCGGTCTTTTTATCTTGTCTGTTTTAGAGTTAGGTGAGAAGTCAAAGATTAGCACACACACTTAGGGGGTTGAAATGGGATTTGGGCACTAGTCCTTAGGGTGTGCGCGAGCAAGTAAAAGCGAAGACAATGAGGGGATTACTCGCCTCAAGACAAATGTTTTTCTTTTTAACCTTTTTTAGGGTCAAGTAATATTAGCAGTCCTAATTTTATTTGTTATCACTTTTTTTTGGATTTTTAATTAGAA
This sequence comes from Ottelia alismoides, assembly GCA_037367405.1. NCBI lineage: Eukaryota > Viridiplantae > Streptophyta > Magnoliopsida > Alismatales > Hydrocharitaceae > Ottelia > Ottelia alismoides. The sequence continues at coordinate 49,562 of JAZKJV010011095.1, forward strand.
ATACACGCGCCTAACGAGGAGTCAATTTTACTTAGCAACTAGGTAGTCAAAATCAGAGGGAGAGTCGGAAAAGCAATGCAAGCGACAAAACGATGATGTATGCTAAAGCGTAAATGCTCACCTTGCCTCTAGCACTCTACATGCAAAGATGCTCAGCAGAATTGAAACCTATCTATATGCAAATGCAAAGCCGATGAAATCGCCCTAAGTTTCAGAAATTGCTATTATCGTGAAGAACCACAAGTCGGTCACCGATCTTCAATCCAGGAGTCCGGTCTAGGCTCACCCCTCCTCCTCTCGACAAATCGAGTTCAGGAGCAGCTCTTGGCAGGGTGGGCTCGTGGCACGAAGGCTCGAAGATGATGAGGCGACTATTTAAAATTTGATCTAAGTTCAAACCACGCTATAGGTACATGCAAGATATATTAGGTGTTTGGCCTTAATCTATCGCAAGCATTCCTAAAACTAGGGGCTCAATCACACAATGTAAGGAAAACAAAACCGGAAAACAAAATAAAAAGAAATGCGAAGGAAAAGCCGACAAAAGCCGCGGTGAGTCCCCAAGTGTACAAGCACTTGGAAATTAGGCTCAAGAGTCCAAAGTTCGGGGGTACCTGTATTATTACAAATATAGAGTATCTCTGTCTCTCTCACTTAAATTACAAAAATAAATACAAGGAAATAAAATGCAACTAAAGATGGAGCTTGGTCTTCAAAATTCTCTTCTCGTCTCCTCAGTGCTAGGCTGGCTAGAGCCGGCTTCACGTGCGTGCATCGGTACCTCGGGTGAAGCGCCTCCCTCGATCCGCGGTTCCTCACACGAAGTCAACAAAGAGAGGGGTTTGACAGCTCAAAAGATATATTAAATAAAAAGCAAATAAATAAAGCCGTAAAAGTAGACAAGCAATCACAAGCACAAGCAAAAACCGAAGTACGCGCTGTTGCTCCCCGGCAACGGCGCCATTTGATTGGGCCAAAACTCACGGGGTCTAAATGTGTCTCACACAAGGCGGAGACAACAGTCGTTGTTGCGACCCTCAATGAATCCTGACTAAAGTCAACAATGAACCCATAACAGTATAAATCAAGCAATGAAAGACAAGTGTGGAGTCAAATTTATTTTAACTCTACAAATAGGTGTATAATGAAAGTATGTAGAGTGTCGAACACAGGAAGATATGTAGAGTGTCGAACACAGGAAGCAAGCAGGATAGGTTGGGCAATAGTGCACAAAATGTGAGTGTGATTAAGTGTCTACAAGAATGCAAATTTTTTTGTGGGTTTTAATTTTTAATTTTTTTATTTAATTTTTATTTATATTTTGGTTTTTAATTTTCTGATTTTTATATTTTCTTTTTATATTTTATATTTTTTAATTTTCTTTTTCAATAACTAGAATATAAACAAAGTAAGAAAAAGGAAGATAGGATATTTATAAAAATAGAGAAAATAGTCAAAAATTAGGGAATAAAATGTTTTTGTTCTTTTTATATTTTTCAACTATTTTTGTGATTTTTGGGGATTTTTCAGAATATTTTTGGTATTTTTAAAATAAAAAATACACGGAAATAGTGAATTAGCTACTGACCGAGATTAAAATGAGGATGAGAAATATAAACAGTACCCAAAATTCCTCAAATTTATTTTAAATGAAAGAGAACAAAATAAAGAAAATTCAAGAAAAGAAAACACAATATTTGGAGTTTTTATGAATTTCATATATTTTTTTGAAAGTTTTTAGAGTATTATACTTTTTAGGGGTTTTCTTTTATAATTTTTAGTGATTTTTGACTGGAGTTAAAAGACACTAAAAGACACACAATGTTATTTTTGGGAATTTTCTGAGAAGTTTTTATATTTTTTCGGTATTTTCTAATGCAAACAGTAGCAAAAATGCATGTTTTTGATTTTTAATAAATACTAAAATGCAATATAAATGAAAAGTAAAAATATGTCGTGAAACTACTATGCAACAGGAGCTTAAGTTATTTTTTGTGGATTTTTTAAAGTTTTAGAGATGCATGCAATAATTAGAAACAACAAAACGAAACTACATGCAGGCAAGGGGCATTTATGCAAATATGGCAAAGTTCGAGGGCCTGAATGTAAATTTCTCACAAAAATTGTAGCTGAATAAAAATATTATGGGAATAAATATCAATGACCAGAAGCCCAAGGATACCACTGCAAAAAGCCCACCCACGCACGTGCTTCGCACCCGCTTGGGAAGGACTGATTCGCAATATTCAAAAAATCAAGGGCTGTGTTGCAAAATGGCCAAAAAAATTATAATTGCATGTAGAAAGTTTCCGAACTTAATACAAATTCCAAAATGCCCGAGGGCCTGACTACAAAATTGCCAAGTCACGTACGTATCGCACGTGACCTGGTAGGGACCCAGATGGAATAGTACAATAACTAGGGGCGATAATGCAAATTATACAGAATAAAGTGAACAACCTATGAAAGATTATGCACTAATATTTAAATACAAAATTTGGCGGGGTAGGAAGCAAAATTACCCATGCATGGGCAGGATCAGACGGCGTTGAATCACTCACTTACACCACGTGTCGACACGGAGATGCCCGATACCCCTTGGAAATCCACAGCCAGGATTAGATTGCTGATGATGATCGAACGGCCTAGACGCATGACGAATCCGACGGTGTCTGGAGGATCTGGGAAGACTTCTTGATCCGACGACGGAGGGGGCCCGACGAAGAACTGGGAAGAACTTCGTCGAGACGAAGTTCCTCCGGCCGTGTTGTGCATCTCCGGTGGTCCTAGCTGCTCGTAAAACATCCCACGGACCTCCTGCAGGGGTGCTCTACTCGCCTGGGCCTTCAAAGTGGGGTGGCGGTCACCGGAGTGCGTCAGCGGAGGTGGAGGAGCACGACGCCTCCAAGGACCTCCGACACGCCCTCAAAATTGCCCCAGGCATCTTGGATGCTCGGCCTGCAAAGTACAAAGTCAAGGGAGGGTCGTGGGCAAACTGCCACGACCCTCTGGGTGGAAAACACGGTGGTGGAAGGCGGATCAGAAGCTCGCCGGAGCAAGCTCCAGCGAGATGCTAACGAAGGTGGCGAAGTTGGGCGAAAGGCGAAATGAAGATGGCGATCGAATCTATGGCTAAAGGCAAGTTAAACAAAGCAAAAAAATGAAGAAGAAATGGACCTCAAGCCCAGGAAGGGCGAGAAAGGACCTCAACGGCCAAGTGACCGGAGGTGGTTGGAACGTGGCCCTCAGCCTCGCCGCACCTCAACGGGGGGTGTGGGGATCTCCCCTGTCACCGGAGCTCTCCCTATACCCACTCCCGGAGGTCTGAAACTTCTAAGGCCAGTTCAAAATTCGAATGGGAAGGAAGGTGGTCTTTTGAATGGGTGATGAAGAGGGTGGAAAGATCGAGGTGTCAGGAGCGGCGTAGCAATCCAATCCCCAAGATATGCTATAGGCGTGTATCATGGAAACATGGGGAGCAAGATCTCAGAAGAAACCACATGAAAAGATGAAAGGGTCGACCTAGAAAAATCCGCAAAGGCGGACGAAAAACCAAGTCAGACACAACTAGGGGAGTAGGTCAGACAGTTGACCGGGGTCAACTGCCAGACCAACCTGGTTGGTCCACGTGGACCAACCAGGAAAAATCCCTTAAAAAATCATTTTAAAATAGCAATTGAATTTATTAATTTTAGATTATTAAATAAAAAGCATTTAATATTTTATGAGGTATTTAAATATGATTTTTAATTATTTTTATGAGGTATACTTTTATAAGTTCCCTTTTATGCCCTTTGTAGGTATATTATCTATATATTTTATTTTTTTATTTTTATTTTGTGTTTTTAATTTATTTATTTTTTGTTTATTATTTTATAAATTTGTAAAATATTTTTATACACTTAAAAACATTTTTATTTTATTTTTCTGAAGTGTTTTGTGTATTTAATAAAATAGAAGTATTAATACTATAGTTATGTAAATAGGTATTATACCTATGTATGATAAATATACAAGTATTTTATTTTATATTTCTTTTGTATTTTTATTCTGATTTTAATATACAAATATATTATAAATAATATTTGCAAAATTATAAAAATATAAAAATACAAAAATAATGAATAAATAATAAATTGAATATTTTAATCTGTACAAGTATACAACAGGGGTCCAAAACTCAACTTTCAAACCTTAGCTCCGCCAAATGCGAAACCACCGCCATTAAATAGCTTATTTTAAATTATATACAATTAAAGATGAGTTTGATGCACTTGGAGTTTTTATTTGCGAGATACATGTCTGGGAAGTCGGGATTCTGGAATTTTATTCAGATCATAACTTTTTATTTGTACATTATTTTTAGGTGAAATCAATTTTGTATTTTTATTTATTAAATTATCTACAACTTTCTTGTTCAAAGTGTCTTTATTTGAGGTATAAAAAGTGGAACCAAAAATAGGTCCCAAAATGAATAAAGAGAATTTTTGTTGGTATTTTGGCCCTTATCTCCCCCTACTTTATTCCTTGTAGACCTATTCATCAAGATGCCTAGGTTTCGGGGTTTCGGGTCATAAAATATTTACAATATTTTATTCTTTTTCTTTTCTTTTATTTATTCTATAATTTTGGCTTTAATTACAGTATTTTATACACTATTTACATGCACATGTATGAATGCTAAGATGCTATAATTAAGGATATTTACACGCATTTGCTAGGGTTTTTGAGGCCAAAATGATAGAATAAAGATGATGAAATGTGGATTCATCAGCGGGGATCGGCGACCTGCTTTCAGCTCCGCCCCGCCTCGCGAGGGCCTTAGGTGGTCGTGGAAGCTCTCTGAGGGTCTGGCGGTGGAGGTGGAGCAGTGACGAGGCTCCACGATGGATCATATGTGGCGCTCAGTGAAGCCTCGTCGGGGGTGAGGAGCTCGAAGGAGCTCCGATCTGAACTCCAGCCATTGACGATGGGAGCACCTGCAGATGTTAGATAGCCGAAGCGTGTTGTGATGGTGAGAAAAGTGAGGTGGATGGAGGCCATGTGGGTGATGAATCTCGTATTCATCATGCTAAAAACTCACTATTAAACCCCTGGCCTAAACAATTCAATGAAAACCACCACAAATTCTTTGTTTTTATCTTGTATTATATTGTATATATTTTACCATTAAAATATTGCTTTTAATACCCTTTTTTTCTTGTAATTATTTTATCCTCAAAAAATTCCTAAAAATTAGGTAGAATAGTTGTCTATAATTCACTGACCCTTAAAAAGATAAAAAATACAAAAAAATATCAAAACCACAAACTTGGTGTTTTCATCCCTTTTAAAAATACCCCCAAAAACACGTTTTGTACAAATGACCTCTTTTGGCCTTTTGACCAACATGAAAGTTGTATATCTCGTCGAGACGAGCAACTTTCATGTTTTGACTTTTTCCTAATTCGGCCTCTAACTATTTCTTTTCTATTTTTCTTTGTAATTATTTCTGAATTTTCTCATTGGGCCACGTGGCGCCCTCTGGGCCGCCCACGTGGCCCGCCTTCCTCTTGCCACCCGGCATTCAATCTGACCGTCCGATCCACCCCTGATCGCCCTCATCGCCACCGTCCATCACCCGCTTTATCTTCAGCCGTCAGATCAAGCCACCATATCTGATCTCGACCTCTCTTTAGCACCTCGACTACAACCGTTGGATCAACCTCCATACTACACCTCTCCTTGCGCCACGTCTCTCCTCAACCTCCACCGCTTGATCACCTGCTGATCCAACGACCAGTTACACGCCACGTTGCCTCTCACCTCAACCATCCGATCCCACGACCTTCCAACGATTCTCAATGCGCTACGTCCCCCTACCAACCCTTGTCGTTGGATCTCACCAGCTCTCCATCTGGGCCGCCCTTTAGCGCCCATACCTCCGCCACCCGATCAGATCCTAAGATCTGATCGTGGCCCTTCACGTGCACTCCACTCCCAGCCGTTGGATCTCACGATCCAACGGCTGTGGCTCATCATCAACATCGCATAACCTCCCCCTTTCCCAGCCGTTTCACCTCGCGCGCACTTCACCCCCTTCCATTTATCATCGCAACCTCCGACCATCTTTCTGCATCATAACGTCTTCCCCTCATAGCTATTACACCCTACTTCTTCGCGAACATCATCAAACACCATCTCCATTACTCCTCTTCATCATATCAGCCGTTGAAATCCTCGTCGTCACCTCCGTTACAACCACAACCTCCGCCTATTTAAGCCCACGCTCCACCGCCGGAGAGGCTCGTCCACCAATTTGGGCTCTAGCCTAGCCTCCCCCGCCCCTCCGGTGACAGCAGAGAGGGCGGGACGTCGAGGCAAAGATGGCTCTCGCCTGGTGTTGACCCGCGGTTTCTCCACCGCGTATTGGGCATTTATGACGTCCACCGAGCTTGCTGGACCAGGCTGACCAACCAGGGCGACGACCCAGAGCTCCACCGAAGCTCGATCACAGGTCGCGACCTCCGCCAACTCCTCGCTCTGGCGAGGAGACTTTTTCTTCGAATTTCTCCGATTTATTCCGCCGCCTACAGACACTGTCACCCTCCTCCGACATCCTCATCAGCTCCGCCCGACCACAAATACCCTTGCCGACCCCCCTTCCCTTCTCCATATCCCCTACCACCTTGCTCCAACTTCCCTCCGGTTCGCCGGAGACGAAGACCAGGTCCTCCGCTCCCTCCGCCCCATCGGACCTCCACTCACCCTCTACTCCACTCTAACTCACGCACGAGCACGCTTAGGCTATCTCTAACATCTGCAGGTGCTCAAGTCACCACTGATCGGAGTTGGCACATGCGCTCTGATCTTCTCCTCCGCCATCGGTAGCCCGCCATTGATCAGCCCATCCATTTGTTGTCGGAGCTTCGCCTCGTCACCAGCCGCTTCACGAGTGTCCTGGCTATCTTCTCCGACCATCAGCGGACCTCGCGGGGCACGGCGGAGCTCCATCGAGTTCACCGGAGACCCGCCTTCTCCGGCGAACCACGGAGGAGGATGAAGCTACAGGCGTCGTCCGATCATCAGGATCGGGCGACCAAGATGATGCCACGTGGTGGACCCGAGCCTCTAACCGCAGCTACAGGCTCAGGTCCTACCGAGCCTCGACCCGAGCCACCCAGTGCAGCCATGTGTGCCCGAACCTGCGGCCGAACTCGAGCCTAGCCCTCACGTGCCTGGCACGTGAGGTGCTGGGTAATTTGCATGCCAGACCCAGGCGCTTCCAGATATTACAGAATGGTCCTCCAGGCGCGTGCGTCACGTGTGCGCCTGGGGTAATTTATAGGGAAGCCCCGAAACTTTTTGGAAATTACAAAAAAGGCCCTCGCGCATATGGTGAAATTGCATCCTGGCCCAAGCAATTTTTCATAATTGCATTTAGGTCCTTCCAGGGACCTAAATGCAATATTTATCCTTTATTTTTATTGCATTTTTATTACAATTATGCCCTTGCACTGTTTTTAGCATAACTTGAGCATCATAGGTCCAAATCACATGATTTTAGTGTCATTTTGATCCTTGTTTTGTCCTCTTCATCTTAGCATGCTTAATTGTCTTAATTGCTCCTGTTTTAATTTAAGTGATTTTTTATGTGCAAAATTGGACCCTGTTCTACTCAGTCTTGCTTTGATCTGATGACCGCTTTTTATTGTTGGATTAAATTGCCTCTAATTTCATTTCTATCATGATGCTCATAATTTTTAGGGTATAATTGTAGTCTTGAATCTGTACATAATTTCTCTTGCATATTTATCCATGCATCACTTTATAATTGCATAAAAACCAATAAAAAATGCATGCCTCATGACATCGCTTTGTGAACAGCATAAATTGCATGAGAACTTGAAATGGAAATTAATTGACATTGTGCCTTCATGAATCAAAATTCAATACACACATTAGGCAGCAGTATCCCTGTGTTCGACCTTGGTAAACTTGCCAAGTTAAAATATTCTACGACATTCAAAGATCGTGGTCTTTGCTGAACCAAATTCATCTCCTGTACTACGACCTAATTCCACATTATTATAGAGTCGAATTTGGCGTTCATCAAATGAAAATAAAGGATAAATATTGCATTTAGGTCCCCGGCAACGACGCCATTTGATGAATGTCGAATTCGCCTCTATAATAATGTGGAATTAAGTCGTAGTACATGAGACAAATTTGGTTCAGCAAAGACCACGATCTTTAAATGTCGTAGAATATTTTAACTTGGCAAGTTTACCAAGATCGAACACAGGGACACGACTGCCTAATGTGTGTATTGAATTTTGATTCATGAAGGCACAATGTCAATTAATTTCCATTTCAAGTCCTCATGCAATTTATGCTGTTTACAAAGCGATGCCATGATGCATGCATTTTTTTATTTTGTTTTTATGCAAGTTAAAGTGATGCATGGGCAAATAATGTAAGAGAATATGTATGATGAATAAAATATCACAATTATACCCTAAAATATGAACATCATGATAAGAATAGAAATCAGTGTCAATTTAATCACAACAATAAATGTGGTCATCACATCAAAGCAAGCCAAGGAGAGCAGGGTCCCAATTACCACATAAAAACTCACTTCAATTAAAACAGGGGTAAATACGACAATTAAGCACACTAAAATGAAGAGGACAAAACAAGGATCAAAACGACACTAAAATCATGTGATTTGGACCTACGATTCTTGAGTTATGCTAAAAATAGTGCAAGGGCATAATTGTAATAAAAATGCAATGAATATAAAGGATAAATATTACATTTTGGTCCCTGGAGGGACCTAAATGTAAATACCAAAAATCGCCTGGAGTCCCTTGTAATTTGTCCAATGTGTGCAGGGACCTTTTTGCAATTCTTTAAAACCTTGAGGGCCTCTCTATCAAATACCCAGGCATGCACGTGAGGCACGTGCCTGGGGACCATTCTGCAATTCTTAAAAACACCTGGGTCTTTTGTGCAAATTTCCCAAGCCCTCACGTGCCAGGCTCGAGATAGCGAATTTGACTAATTTTCCACTTTTAAAGAGGCGAATTTGACGTTCATCAAATGGCGCCGTTGCCGGGGACACGGCCTACCTTAATTTTTGGATTTTGATTTTTTTCATTGATTAATTTCAAAATTTCTTAGGTCCTCATTTCATGCATCATTTCTTTGCATAATATTTGCTGATTTAATTTCTCTGAGTATTTTAACGTTTTTCTTTTGTGGCAGGGCCCATGATGATCGGAGACGCTTGATCCTCTTGGAGGCGTGAAGTCGGGAGCTTTCGCTGAAGAGGCCGCAAAGGAATCTGTGAAGAAAAAATGGAGTCTTGTTATCAGTCAAATTGCATTGCATCTTGTAAAAAAAACTATTGCATCTGCATATTTATTTCCAGTTTTGCATATTGTACACAAAAAAAATACCCCCCCCCACACACCTACACTTGCACATACTCACCCCCCACCATCTCCCCCTGTATATCTCACTCTCTCTCTCTCTCCCCCTCTATCTCTATCTCTATATCTCTCTGTGTGTATATTTCACGAACCCCACTAACGCAGACCTTACTTAGGCTATTTGTAGCCTAAGTATAGGGGGGCATGCCTGCTCATCCCTCCCTCGTTCAGTCTTCTTGTACTTAGGACAATTTTGGCCTAAGTATAGGGGACCCTCCTCCTCAGTTCCGCTATATCACCCTATACTTGAACCGAGCCTTGGCTTCATGGCACTTGTGCTATGAGGACATAGCAAATTTTAAGTATAGGGGGTATACCGTATTACTGTACATTTACTTTAGCCGTAGCTCGCGATTTTTTTAACTTTTTAAATTTTTTATTCGGGCTGGGTTTTTGTAAAACTAGTGAAATGAGTGCAAACCTGTAAAATTGTTTATTAAAAATTGAGGGATTAATTTTTGTAAATATTCCTAGAAAAAAAATTAAAAAATAAAAAAATCTTTCTTGGATGTTGACTCTGACTACTAGGTTTAGTAGCCATTTTCAGTGAGGGAACCTCGGTCTCCCTTAGCAGAGTGGGTGGTTTAGAGGACATCACATACGACCCCGTCCTCAAGTAACACAGGCCTCGACCCGTACTTACACCCATACTGGCTGAAAGTGTATACTTTTATTTGAGCCTGGGCCAGTCATTGTCTCTCTGAGGAAATTAAAAAAAATAAAAAATAAAACCCATAAAAATCTGCAAAAGATAAAAATCACACAAAAATTCACTAACCCAAGGAGTTGGTGTATTCTTGACACATTCACACTCATGCAAGGCTTGAGGATTTTGAGGACACTGGATCTCTGGGATCTTGAGAGTCTGAGTTAACATGCCTTAGTCATTAGGGTTTTCAAGACTTAAATATCCACACTCCTCTGGTTTGAAAGATTTGAGTGCTATATTGCACTCTTCATCTCTACCTTCAAGAAAATATGATCAGCACAGTCACTTCTACAACTGCATGATCGATGAGCTGAGTTGAGATATCACTTGAGGAACTAGGACCAGAGATTTGAGTTTAGACCCGATCTTATGATATTCGAGGATGGGATAAAGTTAATGAAGGCTTCAGAAAACCTGAGTGTCAGCAAAACCTTAGCCAGTATGTGAACAAGATTCATATGCTATCTCTTTGATATTTACCTAAAAGTGCCAGGGTGTGATGAAACTTAAAGGAATTTTTTGATCAGTGTGCGCCAACTCTTGGTAAAAGTAGTGGAGCTAGCCAACAAAAGAAATGAAATGTCAAAGAAAAAGCTCTGAATACCAAAGTCAAATTACAAATGAGCTTCCACCAATGGCGAGCGCTCCCAAACATTTTAAAGTGTCCACTTGGACCAAGCGCTAATTAGGACCAAGGAGTCGGGCTGACACCACAAAAAGGGCCCTGCATCGTAAGCGATACAAGTCTGGGTATCGAAGGTATCTTAGATACTCAGAAAAGACACACCCCTGTGTACTCCCAGAAAAACAAGTGCAGACGACTCCAGCTCTTTTGACGGACACAGTGATCAACAAAATAATAATTTACATGTGTTGAGTAAAAAGGCACTCGAGAGGCCCCTTGTTCCAATGTGAGGGTGAGAAAAATAGACACAATCCCATGTCCCTCCATCATCTGGCCGTCCATCTACACTTTCAAGTCTGACAAACTATAGAGACGGTTGACTGTAGCAAGAATAGACTTATTCCCTAGTATTGAGGATTAGGTCTAGAGGAGAGTCTTTGGGACTGGAACTTTGAGTGATGCATCGACTCGGCTCTCATGAAATGCAGTACACTAAATGTCATATCCGTATATTATATGTACAAAAAGAGAGTCTGATAATAAGAGAAGTTGGATTCCTTATGACTAAGGCTTGGATAAACCCGGAATTTTAGGATCACTTAGGTCAAGGGTCTTCGAAAGATCAAGCCTTGAAAATTTCACGCGCGCTGTCAGGAATTAATCCGACTCCTTCATTCTTTAGATGCTCGAGGACGAGCATGGTTTAAGTATAGGGCTATGATGAATCTCGTATTCATCATGCTAAAAACTCACTATTAAACCCCTGTCCTAAACAATTCAATAAAAACCACCATCAATTCTCTGTTTTTATCTTGTATTATATTGTATATATTTTACCATTAAAATATTGCTTTTATTTCCCTTTTTTTCTTGTAATTATTTTATGCTCAAAAAATTCCTAAAAATTAGATAGAATAGTTGTCTATAATTCACTGACCCTTAAAAAGATAAAAAATACAAAAAAATCTCAAAACCACAAACTTGGTGTTTTTATCCCTTTTAAAAATACCCCCCAAAACACGTTTTGTACAAATGACCTCTTTTGGCCTTTTAAACATGAAAGTTATATATCTCGTCGAGACGAGCAACTTTCATGTTTTGACTTTTTCCTAATTCGGCCTCTACCTATTTCTTTTCTATTTTTCTTTGTAATTATTTCTGAATTTTCTCATTGGGCCACGTGGCGCCCTCTGGGATGCCCACGTGGCCCGCCTTCCCTCTTGCCACCCGACATTCAATCTGACCGTCCGATCCACCCCTGATCGCCCTCATCGCCACCGTCCATCACCCGCTTTATCTTCAGCCGTCAGATCAAGCTACCATATCTGATCTCGACCTCTCTTTAGCGCCACGACTACAACCGTTGGATCAACCTCCATCCTACACCTCTCCTTGTGCCACGTCTCTCCTCAACCTCCACCGCTTGATCACCTGCTGATCCAACAACCAGTTACACGCCACGTTGCCTCTCACCTCAACCCCCCGATCCCACGACCATCCAACGATTCTCAATGCGCCACGTCCCCCTACCAACCCTTGTCATTGGATCTCACCAGCTCTCCATCTGGGCCGCCCTTTAGCGCCCATACCTCCGCCACCCGATCAGATCCTAAGATCTGATCATGGCCCTTCACGCGCACTCCACTCCTAGCCGTTGGATCTCACGATCCAACGGCTGTGGCTCATCATCAACATCGCATAACCTCCCCCTTTCCCAGCCGTTTCACCTCGCGCGCACTTCACCCCCTTCCATTTATCATCGCAACCTCCGACCATCTTTCTGCATCATAACGTCTTCCCCTCGTAGCTATTACACCCTACTTCTTCGCGAACATCATCAAACACCATCTCCATAACTCCTCTTCATCATATCAGCTGTTGAAATCCTTGTCGTCACCTCCGTTACAACCACAACCTCCGCCTATTTAAGCCCACGCTCCGCCGCCGGAGAGGCTCGTCCACCAATTTGGGCTCTAGCCTAGCCTCCCCCGCCCCTCCGGTGACAACGGAGAGGGCGAGACGTCGAGGCAAAGATGGCTCTCGTGTGGTGTTGACCCGCGGTTTCTCCACCGCGTATTGGGCGTTTATGACGTCCACCGAGCTTGCTGGACCAGGCTGACCAGCCAGGGCGACGACCCAGAGCTCCACCGGAGCTCGATCATAGGCCGCGACCTCCGCCAACTCCTCGCTCTGGCGAGGAGACTTTTTCTTCGAATTTCTCCGATTTATTCCGCCGCCTACAGACACTGTCACCCTCCTCCGACATCCTCATCAGCTCCGCCCGACCACAAATACCCTCGTCGACCCCCCTTCCCTTCTCCATATCCCCTACCACCTCGCTCCAACTTCCCTCCGGTTCGCCGGAGACGAAGACCAGGTCCTCCGCTCCCTCTGCCCCATCGGACCTCCACTCACCCTCTACTCCACTCTAACTCATGCACGAGCACACTTAGGCTATCTCTAACATCTGCAGGTGCTCAAGTCACCACTGATCGGAGTTGGCACATGCGCTCCGATCTTCTCCTCCGCCATCGGTAGCCCTCCATTGATCAGCCCATCCATTTGTTGTTGGAGCATCGCCTCGTAACCAGCCGCTTCACGAGTGTCCTGGCTATCTTCTCCGACCATCAGCGGACCTCGCGGGGTACGACGGAGCTCCATCGAGTTCACCGGAGACCCGCCTTCTCCGACGAACCACGGAGGAGGATGAAGCTACAGGCGTCGTCCGATCATCAGGATCGGACGGCCAAGATGATGCCACGTGGTGGACCCGAGCCTCTAACCGCAGCTACAGGCTCGGGTCCTACCGAGCCTCGACCCGAGGCACCCAGTGCAGCCACGTGTGCCCGAACCTACGGACGGACCCAAGCCTAGCCCTCACGTGCCTGACACGTGAGGTGCTGGGTAATTTGCATGCCAGACCCAGGCGCTTCCAGATATTACAGAATGGTCCTCCAGGCGCGTGCGTCATGTGTGCGCCTGGGGTAATTTATAGGGAAGCCCCGAAACTTTTTGGAAATTACAAAAAAGGCCCTCGCGCATATGGTGAAATTGCATCCAGGCCCAGGCGATTTTTCATAATTGCATTTAGGTCCTTCCAGGGACCTAAATGCAATATTTATCCTTTATTTTTATTGTATTTTTATTACAATTATGCCCTTGCACTGTTTTTAGCATAACTTGAGCATCGTAGGTCCAAATCACATGATTTTAGTGTCGTTTTGATCCTTGTTTTGTCCTCTTCATCTTAGCATGCCTAATTGTATTAATTGCTCCTGTTTTAATTTAAGTGATTTTTTATGTGCGAAATGGGACCCTGTTCTACTCAGTCTTGCTTTGATGTGATGACCGCTTTTTATTGTTGGATTAAATTGCCTCTAATTTCATTTCTATCATGATGCTCATAATTTTTAGGGTATAATTGTAGTCTTGAATCTGTACATAATTTCTCTTGCATATTTATCCATGCATCACTTTATAATTGCATAAAAACCAATAAAAAATGCATGCATCATGGCATCGCTTTGTAAACTGCATAAATTGCATGAGGACTTGAAATGGAAATTAATTGACATTGTGCCTTTATGAATCAAAATTCAATACACACATTAGGCAGCAGTGTCCCTGTGTTCGACCTTGGTAAACTTGCCAAGTTAAAATATTCTACGACATTCAAAGATCGTGGTCTTTGCTGAACCAAATTCATCTCCTGTACTACGACTTAATTCCACATTATTATAGAGTCGAATTTGACGTTCATCAAATGAAAATAAAGGATAAATATTGCATTTAGGTCCCCGACAACGACGCCATTTGATGAATGTCAAATTCGCCTCTATAATAATGTGGAATTAAGTCGTAGTACAGGAGACAAATTTGGTTCAACAAAGACCATGATCTTTAAATGTCGTAGAATATTTTAACTTGGCAAGTTTACCAAGATCGAACACAGGGACACGACTGCCTAATGTGTGTATTGAATTTTGATTCATGAAGGCACACTGTCAATTAATTTCCATTTCAAGTCCTCATGCAATTTATGCTGTTTAGAAAGCGATGCCAAGATGCATGCATATTTTTATTTTGTTTTTATGCAAGTTAAAGTGATGCATGGGCAAATAATGCAAGAGAATATGTATGCTGAATAAATTATCACAATTATACCCTAAAATATGAACATCATGATAAGAATAGAAATCAGTGTAAATTTAATCACAACAATAAACGTGGTCATCACATCAGAGCAAGCCAAGGAGAGCAGGGTCCCAATTACCACATAAAAACTCACTTCAATTAAAACAGGGGTAAATGTGACAATTAAGTACAATAAAATGAAGAGGACAAAACAAGGATCAAAACGACACTAAAATCATGTGATTTGGACCTACGATGCTTGAGTTATGCTAAAAATAGTGCAAGGGCATAATTGTAATAAAAATGCAATAAAAATAAAGGATAAATATTACATTTAGGTCCCTAGAGGGACGTAAATACCAAAAACCGCATGGAGTCCCTTGTAATTTGTCCACTGCGTGCAGGGATCTTTTTGCAATTCTTTAAAACCTTGAGGGCCTCTCTGTCAAATACCCAGGCATGCATGTGAGGCACGTACCTGGGGACCATTCTGCAATTCTTGAAAACACATGGGTCTTTTGTGCAAATTTCCCAAGCCCTCACGTGCCAGGCTCGAGATAGCGAATTTGACTAATTTTCCACTTTTAAAGAGGCGAATTTGACGTTCATCAAATGGCGCCGTCGCCGGGGACACGGCCTAGCTTAATTTTTGGATTTTAATTTTTTTTCATTGATTAATTTCAAAATTTCTTAGGTCCTCATTTCATGCATCATTTCTTTGCATAATATTTGCTGATTTAATTTCTCTGAGTATTTTAACGTTTTTCTTTTGTGGCAGGGCCCATGATGATCGGAGACGCTTGACTCTTGGAGGCGTGAAGTCGGGAGCTTTCGCTGAAGAGGCCGCAAAGGAATCTGTGAAGAAAAATTGGAGTCTTTTTATCAGTCAAATTGCATTGCATCTTGTAAAAAAAACTATTGCATCTGCATATTTATTTCCAGTTTTGCATATTGTACACAAAAAAATACCCCCCCCCACACACCTACACTTGCACATACTCACCCCCACCATCTCCCCCTGTATATCTCACTCTCTCTCTCCCCCTCTATCTCTATCTCTATATCTCTCTGTGTGTATATTTCACGAACCCCCCTAACGCAGACCTTACTTAGGCTATTTGTAGCCTAAGTATAGGGGGGCATGCCTGCTCATCCCTCCCTCGTTCAGTCTTCTTGTACTTAGGACAATTTTGGCCTAAGTATTGGGGGACCCTCCTCCTCAGTTCCGCTATATCACCCTATACTTGAACCGAGCCTTGGCTTCATGGCACTTGTGCTATGAGGACATAGCAAATTTTAAGTATAGGGGGTATACCGTACTACTGTACATTTACTTTAGCCGTAGCTCGCGTTTTTTTTAACTTTTTAAATTTTTTATTCGGGCTGGGTTTTTGTAAAACTAGTAAACCGAGTGAAAACCTGTAAAATTGTTTATTAAAAATTGAGGGATTAATTTTTGTAAATATTCCTAGAAAAAAATAAAAAAATAAAAAAATCTTTCTTGGATGTTGACTCTGACTACTAGGTTTAGTAGGCATTTTCAGTGAGGGAACCTCGGTCTCCCTTAGCAGAGTGGGTGGTTTAGAGGACATCGCATACGGCCCCGTCCTCAAGTAACACGGGCCTCGACCCGTACTTACACCCATACTGGCTGAAAGTGTATACTTTTATTTGAGCCTGGGCCAGTCATTGTCTCTCTGAGGAAATTAAAAAAAAATAAAAAATAAAATCCATAAAAATCTACAAAAGATAAAAATCACACAAAAATTAACTAACCCAAGGAGTTGGTGTATTCCTGACACATTCACACTCACGCAAGGCTTGAGGATTTTGAGGACACTGGATCTCTGGGATCTTGAGAGTCTGAGTTAACATGCCTTATTCATTAGGGTTTTCAAGACTTAAATATCCACACTCCTCTGGTTTGAAAGATTTGAGTGCTATATTGCACTCTTCATCTCTACCTTCAAGAAAAATATGATCAGCACAATCACTTCTACAACTGCATGATTGATGAGCTGAGTTGAGATATCACTTGAGGAACTAGGACCAGAGATTTGAGTTTAGACCCGATCTTATGATATTCGAGGATGGGATAAAGTTAATGAAGGCTTCAGAAATCCTGAGTGTCAGCAAAACCTTAGCCAGTATGTGAACAAGATTCATATGCTATCTCTTTGATATTTACCTAAAAGTGCCAGGGTGTGATGAAACTTAAAGGAATTTTTTGATCAGTGTGCGCCAACTCTTGGTAAAAGTAGTGGAGCTAGCCAACAAAAGAAATGAAATGTTAAAGAAAAAGCTCTGAATACCAAAGTCAAATTACAAATGAGCTTCCACCAATGGCGAGCGCTCCCAAACATTTTAAAGTGTCCACTTGGACCAAGCGCTAATTAGGACCAAGGAGTCGGGCTGACACCACAAAAAGGGCCCTGCATCGTAAGCGATACAAGTCTGGGTGTCGAAGGTATCTTAGATACTCAGAAAAGACACAACCCGGTGTACTCCCAGAAAAACAAGTGCAAACGACTCCAGCTCTTTTGACAGACACATTGATCAACAAAATAATAATTTACATTGTTGAGTAAAAAGGCACTCGAGAGGCCCCTTGTTCCAATGTGAGGGTGAGAAAAATAGACACAATCCCATGTCCCTCCATCATTTGGACGTCCATCTACACTTTCAAGTCTGACAAACTATAGAGACGGTTGACTGAAGCAAGAATAGACTTATTCCCTAGTATTGAGGATTAGGTCTAGAGGAGAGTCTTTGGGACTGGAACTTTGAGTGATGCATCGACTCGACTCTCATGAAATGCAGTACACTAAATGTCATATCCTTATATTATATGTACAAAAAGAGAGTCTGATAATCAGAGAAGTTGGATTCCTTATGACTAAGGCTTGGATAAACCCGGAATTTTATGATCACTTAGGTAAAGGGTCTTCGAAAGATCAAGCCTTGAAAATTTCACGTGCGCTGTCAGGAATTAATCCGACTCCTTCATTCTTTAGATGCTCGAGGACGAGCATGGTTTAAGTATAGGGCTATGATGAATCTCGCATTCATCATGCTAAAAACTCACTATTAAACCCCTGGCCTAAACAATTCAATAAAAACCACCATCAATTCTCTGTTTTTATCTTGTATTATATTGTATATATTTTACCATTAAAATATTGCTTTTATTTCCCTTTTTTCTTGTAATTATTTTATCCTCAAAAAATCCCTAAAAATTAGATAGAATAGTTGTCTATAATTCACTGACCCTTAAAAAGATAAAAAAATACCAAAAAAATCTCAAAACCACAAACTTGGTGTTTTTATCCCTTTTAAAAATACCCCCAAAAACACTTTTTGTACAATGACCTCTTTTGGCATTTTGACCAACATGAAAGTTGTAGATCTCGTCGAGACGAGCAACTTTCATGTTTTGACTTTTTCCTAATTCGGCCTCTACCTAGTTCTTTTCTATTTTGCTTTGTAATTATTTCTGAATTTTGTCATTGGGCCACGTGGCGCCCTCTGGGCCGCCCAAGTGGCCCGCCTTCCCTCTTGCCACCCGGCATTCAATCTGACCATCCGATCCACCCCTGATCGCCCTCATCGCCACCGTCCATCACCCGCTTTATCTTCAGCCGTCAGATCAAGCCACCAGATCTGATCTCGACCTCTCTTTAGCGCCTCGACTACAACCGTTGGATCAACCTCCATCCTACGCCTCTCCTTGCGCCACGTCTCTCCTCAACCTCCACCGCTCGATCACATGCTGATCCAACGACCAGTTACATGCCACGATGCCTCTCACCTCAACCACCCGATCCCACGACCATCCAACGATTCTCAATGCGCCATGTCCCCCTACAAACCCTTGCCGTTGGATCTCACCAGCTCTCCATCTGGGCCGCCCTTTAGCGCCCATACCTCCGCCACCCGATCAGATCCTAAGATCTGATCGTGGCCCTCCACGCATACTCCACTCCCAGCCGTTGGATCTCACGATCCAACGGCTATGGCTCATCGTCAACCTCGTGTAACCTCCCCCTTTCCCAGCCGTTTCACCTCGCATGCACTTCACCCCCTTCCATTTATCACCGCAACCTCCGGCCATCTTTCTGCATCATAACATCTTCCCCTCGTAGCTATTACACCCTACTTCTTCGCGAACCTCATCAAACACCATCTCCACTACTCCTCTTCATCATATCGGCCATTGAAATCCTCGTCGTCACCTCCGTTACAACCACAACCTCCGCCTATTTAAGCCCACGCTCTGCCGCCGGAGAGGCTCGTCCTCCAATTTGGGCTCTAGCCTTGCCTCCCCCGCCCCTCCGGTGACAACGGAGAGGGCAGGACGTTGAGGCAAAGATGGCTCTCGCCTGGTGTTGACCCGCGGTTTCTCCACCGCGTATTGGGCGTCTATGATGTCCATCGAGCTCGCTAGACAAGGCCGACCAGCCAGGGCGACGACCCAGAGCTCCACCGGAGCTCGATCACAGGCCACGATCTCCGCCGACTCCTCGCTCCAGCGAGGAGACTTTTTCTTCGAATTTCTTCGATTTATTCCGCCGCCTACAGACACTGTCACCCTCCTCCGACATCCTCATAACCGCCCGACCACAAATACCCTCGTCGACCCCCTTCTCTTCTCCATATCCCTTACCACCTCGCTCCAACTTCCCTCCGGTTCGCCGGAGACGAAGACCAGGTCCTCCGCTCCCTCCGCTCCACTGAACCTCCACTCCCCCTCCACTCCACTATAACTCACGCACGAGCACGTTTAGGCTATCTCTAACATCTGTAGGTGCTCAAGTCGCCACTGATCGGAGTTGGCACAGGCGCTCCGATCTTCTCCTCCGCCATCGGTAGACTGCCATTGATCAGCCCATCCATTTGCTGTCGGAGCATCGCCGCATCACCAGCCGCTTCGCGAGTGTCCTGGCTATCTTCTCCGACCATCATCGGACCTCGCGAGGCACGGCGGAGCTCCATCGAGTTCACCAGAGACCCGCCTTCTCCGGCGAACCATGGAGGAGGATGAAGCTACAGGCGCCGTCTGATTATCAGGATCAGACGGCCACGATGATGCCACGTGGTGGACCCGAGCCTCCAACCGCAGCTACAGGCTCGGGTCCTACCGAGCCTCGACCCGAGCCACCCAATGCAGCCACGTGTGCCCGAACCTGCGGGCGGACCCGAGCCTAGCCCTCACGTGCCTGGCACGTGAGGTGCTGGGTAATTTGCTTGCCAGACCCAGGAACTTCCAGATATTACAGAATGGTCCTCCAGGAACGTGCGTTACGTGCGCACCTTGGGTAATTTACAGGGAAGCCCCGAAACTTTTTGGAAATTACAAAAAAGGCCCTCACGCATATGGTGAAATTGCATCTAAGCCCAGGCAGTTTTTCATAATCGCATTTAGGTCCTTCCAGGGACCTAAATGCAATATTTATCCTTTATTTTTATTGCATTTTTATTACAATTATGCCCTTGCACTGTTTTTAACATAACTTGAGCATCGTAGGTCCAAATCACATGATTTTAGTGTCGTTTTGATCCTTGTTTCGTCCTCTACATCTTAGCATGCTTAATTGTCTTAATTGCACCTGTTTTAATTTAAGTGATTTTTTATGTGCAAAATGGGACCATGTTCTACTCAGTCTTGCTTTGATCTGATGACCTCTTTTTATTGTTGGATTAAATTACCTCTAATTTCATTTCTATCATGATGCTCATAATTTTTAAGATATAATTGTAGTCTTGAATCTGTACATAATTTCTCTTGCATATTTATCCACGCATCACTTTATAATTGCATAAAAACCAATAAAAAAATGCATGCATCATGACATCACTTTGTAAACAGCATAAATTGCATGAGGACTTGAAATGGAAATTAATTGACATTGTGCCTTCATGAATCAAAATTCAATACACACCTCATCAGCTCCGATTTATTCTCTTCGAATTTCTCCGATTTATTCTGCCGCCTACAGACACTGTCACCCTCCTCCAACATCCTCATCAGCTCCGCCCGACCACAAATACCCTCGCCGACCCCACTTCCCTTCTCCATATCCCCTACCACCTCGCTCCAACTTCCCTCCGGTTCGCCGGAGACGAAGACCAGGTCCTCCGCTCCCTCCACTTTACCGAACCTCCACTCACCCTCCACTCCACTCTAACTCATGCACGAGCACGCTTAGGCTATCTCTAACATCTACAGGTGCTCAAGTCACCACTGATCGGAGTTGGCACAGGCGCTCTGATCTTCTCCTCCGCCATCGGTAGCCCGCCATTGATCGGCCCATCCATTTGATGCTGGAGCATCGCCTCATCACCAGCCGCTTCGCGAGTGTCCTGGCTATCTTCTCCGACCATCAGCGGACCTCGCGGGGCACGACGGAGCTCCATCGAGTTCACCGGAGACCCGCCTTCTGCGGCGAACCACGGAGGAGGATGAAGCTACAGGCGCCGTCCGATCATCAGGATCGGACGGCCAAGATGATGCCACGTGGTGGACCCGAGCCTCCAACCGCAGCTACAGGCTCGGGTCCTGCCGAGCCTCGACCTGAGCCACCCAGTGCAGCTACGTGTGCCCGAACCTGCGAGCGGACCCGAGCCTAGCCCTCACGTGCCTGGCACGTGAGGTGCTGGGTAATTTGCATGCCAGACCCAGGAACTTCCAGATATTACAGAATGGTCCTCCAGGCGCGTGCGTCACGTGCGCGCCTGGGGTAATTTACAGGGAAGCCCCGAAATTTTTTGGAAATTACAAAAAGGCCCTCGCGCATATGTTAAAATTGCATCCTGGCCCAGGAAGTTTTTCATAATTGCATTTAGCTCCTTCCAGGGACCTAAATGCAATATTTATCCTTTATTTTTATTGCATTTTAATTACAATTATGCCCTTGCACTGTTTTTAGCATAACTTGAGCATCGTAGGTCCAAATCACATGATTTTAGTGTCGTTTTGATCCTTGTTTTGTCCTCTTCATCTTAGCATGCTTAATTGTCTTAATTGCTCCTGTTTTAATTTAAGTGATTTTTTATGTGCAAAATGGGACCCTGTTCTACTCAGTCTTGCTTTGATCTGATGACCGCTTTTTATTGTTGGATTAAATTGCCTCTAATTTCATTTCTATCATGATGCTCATAATTTTTAGGGTATAATTGTAGTCTTGAATCTGTACATAATTTCTCTTGCATATTTATCGATGCATCACTTTATAATTGCATAAAAACCAATAAAAAAATGCATACATCATGGCATCGCTTTGTAAACAGCATAAATTGCACGAGGACTTGAAATGGAAATTAATTGACATTGTGCCTTCATGAATCAAAATTCAATACACACATTAAGCTAGGTCGTGTCCCCGGCAACGGCGCCATTTGATGAACGTCAAATTCGCCACTATAATAATGTGGAATTAAGTCGTAGTACAGGAGACGAATTTGGTTCAGCAAAGACCATGATCTTTGAATGTCGTGGAATATTTTAACTTGGCAAGTTTACTAAGGTCAAACACAGGGACACGGCTGCCTAATGTGTGTATTGAATTTTGATTCATGAAGGCACAATGTCAATTAATTTCCATTTCAAGTCCTCATGCAATTTATGCTGTTTACAAAGTGATGTCATGATGCATGCATTTTTTTATTGGTTTTTATGTAATTATAAAGTGATGCGTGGATAAATATGCAAGAGAAATTATGTACAGATTCAAGACTACAATTATACCCTAAAAATTATGAGCATCATGATAGAAATGAAATTAGAGGCAATTTAATCCAACAATAAAAAGCGGTCATCAGATCAAAGCAAGACTGAGTAGAACAGGGTCCCATTTTGCACATAAAAAATCACTTAAATTAAAACAGGAGCAATTAAGATAATTAAACTTGCTAAGATGAAGAGGACAAAACAAGGATCAAAACGACACTAAAATCATGTGATTTGGACCTACGATGCTCAAGTTATGGTAAAAACAGTGCAAGGGCATAATTGTAATTAAAATGCAATAAAAATAAAGGATAAATATTGCATTTAGGTCCCTGGAAGGACTTAAATGCAATTATGAAAAACTGCCTGAGCCACGATGCAATTTCACCATATGCGCAAGGGCCTTTTTGTAATTTCCAAAAAAACTCGGGGCTTCCCTGTAAATTACCCCAGGCGCGCACGTGACGCACGCGCCTGGAGGACCATTATGTAATATCTGGAAGTTCCTGGGTCTGGCATGCAAATTACCCAGCACCTCACGTGCCAGGCACGTGAGGGCTAGGCTCGGGTCTGCCCGCAGGTTCGGGCACACGTGGCTGCACTGGGTGGCTCAGGTCGAGGCTCGATAGGACCCGAGCCTGTAGCTGCGGTTGGAGGCTCGGGTCCACCACGTGGCATCATCGTGGCCATCCGATCCTAATGATCGGACGGTGCCTGTAGCTTCATCCTCCTCCGTGGTTCGTCGGAGAAGGCGGGTCTCCGGTGAACTCGATGGAGCTCCGCCGTGCCCCGCGAGGTCCGCTGATGGTCAGAGAAGATAGCTAGGACACTCGCGAAGCGGCTGGTGACGCGGCGATGCTCCGACAGCAAATGGATGGGCTGATCAATGGCGGGCTACCGATGGCGGAGGAGAAGATCGGAGCGCCTGTGCCAACTCCGATCAGTGGCGACTTGAGCACCTGCAGATGTTAGAGATAGCCTAAGCGTGCTCGTGCGTGAGTTAGAGTGGAGTGGAGGGTGAGTGGAGGTCCGGTGGAGCGGAGGGAGCGGAGGACCTGGTCTTCGTCTCCGACGAACCGGAGGGAAGTTGGAGCGAGGTGGTAGGGGATATGGAGAAGGGAAGGGGGGTCGGCGAGGGTATTTGTGGTCGGGCGGAGCTGAAGAGGATGTCGAAGGAGGGTGACAGTGTCTGTAGGCGGCAAAATAAATCGAAGAAATTCGAAGAAAAAGTCTCCTCGCCGGAGCGAGGAGTTGGCGGAGGTCGCGGCCTGTGATCGAGCTCCGATGGAGCTCTGGGTCATCGCCCTGGCTGGTCAGCCTTGTCCAGCAAGCTCGGTGGACATCATAGACGCCCAATACGCGGTGGAGAAATCGCGGGTCAGCACCAGGAGAGAGCCATTTTTGCCTCGACGTCCCGCCCTCTCCGCTGTCACCGGAGGGGCGGGGGAGGCTAGGCTAGAGCCCAAATTGGTGGACTAGCCTCTCTGGCGGTGGAGCGTGGGCTTAAGTAGGCGGAGGTTGTGGTTGTAACGGAGGTGACGACGAGGATTTCAACGGCTGATATGATGAAGGGGAGTAATGGAGATGGTGTTTGATGAGGTTCGCGAAGAAGTAGGGTGTAATAGCTACGAGGGGAAGACGTTATGATGCAGAAAGATGGCCGGAGGTTGCGGTGATAAATGGAAGGGGGTGAAGTGCGCGCGAGGTGAAACGGCTGGGAAAGGGGGAGGTTACGTGAGGTTGACGATGAGCCACAGCCGTTGGATCGCGAGATCCAACGGCTGGGAGTGGAGCGCGCGTGGAGGGCCACGATCAAATCTTAAGATCTGATCGGGTGGCGGAGGTATGGGCGCTAAAGGGTGGCCCAGATGGAGAGCTGGTGAGATCCAACGGCAAGGGTTTGTAGGGAGACGTGGCACATTGAGAATCGTTGGATGGTCGTGGGATCGGATGGTTGAGGTGAGAGGCAACGTGGCGTGTAACTGGTCGTTGGATCAGCAGGTGATCGAGCGGTGGAGGTTGAGGAGAGACGTGGTGCAAGGAGAGGCGTAGGATGGAGGCTGATCCAACAGTTGTAGTCGAGGCGCTAAAGAGAGGTCGAGATCAGATCTGGTGACTTGATCTGACGGCTGAAGATAAAGCGGGTGATGGACGGTGGCGATGAGGGCGATCAGGGGTGGATCGGACGGTCAGATTGAATGCCAGGTGGCAAGAGGGAAGGCGGGCCACGTGGGCGGCAAAGAGGGCGCCACGTGGCCCAATGAGAAAATTCAGAAATAATTACAAATAAAAATAGAAAAGAAATAGGTAGAGGCCGAATTAGGAAAAAGTCAAAACATGAAGTTGCTCGTCTCGACGAGATCTACAACTTTTATGTTAGTCAAAAAGCCAAAAGAGGTCATTTGTACAAAACATGTTTTTGGGGGTATTTTTAAAAGGGATAAAAACACCAAGTTTGTGGTTTTGAGATTTTTTTGTATTTTTTATCTTTTTAAGGGTCAGTGAATTATAGACAGCTATTCTATCTAATTGTTAGGGATTTTTTGAGGATAAAATAATTACAAAAAAAGGAGAATTAAAAGCAATATTTTAATGGTAAAACTTATACAATATAATACAAGATAAAAACAGAGAATTGATGGTGGTTTTTATTGAATTGTTTAGGCCAGGGGTTTAATAGTGAATTTTTAGCATGATGAATACGAGATTCATCAGTGGGGAGACGGGAGTGAAGGCCCAGTGCTCCCTCTCCGACGAAGCAGAGGAGGAGGTGGCGGAGAGTGGTTAGGGTCGTGGAGAAGGGAAGGTGCTGTTGGAGGGAGTTGGCGAGGATCGGAGTGGTCGGGCGGAGCTTAAGGGATGAACAGATGAGGGTGACGGTGACTGTAGGTAGCGAGATAAATCGGAGAAAATAAAAGAAAAAGCAAGGAGGAAGAAGACCTCGTCGGGGAGGGGACCCTGGTGGAGGGGGATGCTTGGGCTGAGGCTCAAACGAGCCTCGGGTTCGTCGCCCAGCTAGTCAGCAAGCCAGCGGGCTCAATTGGTGACCGGAGTCACCAAGACACGGCGGAGCATCGCCGTGGGTCGACACCGAGCTAAACCCATCTTCGCCTCGACGTTCCGTCCCTCCGTTGTCACCGGAGGGGCGGAGGAGGCTAGGGTATAGCCCAATAATGGTTGACGGGGAATGACAGTGGTGGAGGAAGGAGATTTATAGGTGACGACGGTCGGCGGTTACATAATGATGGGGGGGGGGGTTTCGACGGAGGTTTTATTGGCGATGCAATGATGATGAGGGTGTTATGGAGGTTGCGCGAAGGAGGCGGGGGAGTGGGCTGTGAGTGGGAGGCGTTATGAGCGAGAGGGATGGCCGGAGGTGGCGGCCAAAAATGGAAGGGGGTGAGGGTCTCGCATGGTGTAACGGTTGGGGAGGGGTGCGTTGCGAGGTAGGGGACGACTGGCTAACCTTTGGATCTAGCGATCCAACGGCTGGAATGGGTGCGGGAATAGAGGGTGGTGATTAGATCCATAGGATCTGATCGTGTGGTTGGGAAATGGGCGTTGAAGAGCGGCTCAGATGGAGAGTTGGGCGAGATCCAACGACGATGGTTGAAGGGGCGACGTGGCACTTGAGTAGGCATAGGATAGGATACGATCGAATGGTGGAGGTAGAAGGGAGACGTGGCGTGAGGAGGAGCGTTGGACAAGATACGATCGAACGGTGGAGATAGAAGGGAGACATGGTGCGAGGAGGAGCGTTGGATGATGGAGAGATCGAATGGCTTAGATGAGAGCGGAAGTGAGTGGCGGCGATTTGATCTGGGATCAGATCATACAGCTGGGAATGGAGCGGGTGATGGACGGCGGAGATGAAAGCTGGGCGAGCTTGATCCACAGACCAGGAGAGGCGCCGGGTGGCGGAAAGGGGAGAGGGCCACGTGGCTGGCCCAGAGGGCGCCACGTGGCCCAATCAGAAAAATTCAAATAAAATTAAAAAGAAATTCTAAAAGAAATAGTTAAAGGCCGAATTAGGAAAAAGTCAAAACATGAAAGTTGCTCGTCTCGAAGAGATCTACAACTTTCATGTTGGTCAAAAAGCCAAAAGAGATCATTTGTACAAAACGTATTTGTGGGGGTATTTTTAAGGGGATGAAAATACTGATTTTGTGGTTTTGAGATGTTTTTTGTATTTTTTATTGCTTTTAATGGTCAGTGATTTATAGACAATTATCCTATCTAATTTTTAGGGGTTTTTGATGATTAAAATAATTACGAGAAAAATAAAGGAAATTAAATACAATAATTTAATGGTAAATTATACACAATATGATATAGGATAATAATAAAGAATTGATGGGTATTTTTATTGGATTGATTAAGCAGGGGGTTTAATTTACGGCTTTTAGCATGATGAATACGAGATTCATCAGTCGCCTCTCAATGGGTGCCGGCGCCTACCTTTGCCATCTGAAGGAGGTCTCTCCATCCTTACTCAACCTCTCCCATCCCAGCCACCCCTACTCCCATTCCCCAGCACTCCTTTTCACCACAACCTGCATCCACTGATGCCCCCTCCCCTTCCTCACTAGTGCTCCCTGGTCCCCCTCCCCCTCTTCAACCTTCCTCCGCCTCTCCTCGCCCGACCACTGGTCTCTCCTAGGTGCAGATCTGCGGGACTGGCATCTCTTCTCAATTCCGTATGGCTTTTGAAGCTCCCTCTGTTGTCAATGGGGAGTTGGTCGCCCTCCTCTCGCAAGCCGACGTCGAAGCCCTGGACCGGAGGTTACCAAACACCCACCTGTTCTATGTGCTTGGGAAGAAACCATACAAAAAGCTCATGGTCTCCTTCATCGAGAAGGTATGGCGATCGGTTGGCCCCTTCAAGCCCCTGCCCCAGGAGAACGGCTTCTTCTACCTCAAGCTGCACTCCATGGATGAATGCCGGCAGATTCTTTCCTCTGGCCCTTGGATTTTTCAAGGCTGCCTAGTCGTTATTCGATAATGGGAGGCAGGTATGTTCCTGGAAAAAGATCTCCTTACTAGCATCCCGTTTTGGGTGAAGTTCTTTGGATTGAGCCCTGGACATTGTTCGGATATTGTCCTCAATAAACTCGCAAGTGTTTTGGGGGTCCCGCTCTTCATGGATGCAGGCACAACAAATGACTCTCGACGTGAATTTGCTAAGTGTTGTGTCTCTGTCAATGCTGCCAAAGATGTCCCGCAGGTTGTACCTCTTGTTCTTCCTTCGGGAGAATAAACTTTGATCCGGGTTGAACTGGAATGGAAGCCCAAGCGTCGTGCTTCTTATGCTGTTTTCGGCCACTCATTTGACTCTTGCCCTATGCGCCCGCCAAGTTTGGTTGGATCTCTCGCTTCGGCCTCTGCTGGTGAATCCATGGAGGCCTCGGGGACTACTACCCTTGCTCTCTTCGCTACTGATTCAAACACTATTTCAACCCTTGCACCGGTGCCTTCTTCAGTACCTGCTACTAATCACAATCGGGAACCTGGATCTCTGCCCCCTTCTCGAACGGGGCAGATCGAGGTCTACTCCGATGCCTCTGATACCTCCTCGCCCCTAGCTCACGGTCCCTCTATCTGTGTTGCCATGGAGAGGCCCCCTTCATCTGTGAGTTCGGTGGCTTTTCCCTTATCATGTTTTGTTGGTTCAGAGGCCCTCCCAGTCGTGGAGGTGCTTCAGCCTTCGAAGAAAGCCTGATGGCTGATGAATCCACGATTCATCATCTCAATCTACTGATCTTAGCAAAATCCCCGAGTAAAATCTCTAATAAATGTCTATAAAATCTATAAATTAATAAAATATCTCTTGTAAATAACATACACTAATTATTATATATCAGATTGTACAAAATAAATTAACAATAAAAAGCCGCAAAATAAAGGAGTTTTTCACCTATAAATAGCCCAAAACATCAAATATTTTTAATAATTTCATTTCAACTCCTTTTTGGATAATTCTTTCTCTGTCTTGTTCATAAAAATGTATATAAAAATACAAAAATATAAAATAAATTTCACCTTAAATAAATACTCTTAGATCCCAAAGAATAAAAACTAGTAAAGTCCAACTTCTCGGCCAAATTCCCGCTCCGTATGAACTCCAAATTGACCAAACTCACTTTTAAAGTTTAAGTTAAGAAATTATCTATCCAACAGAAGTGGTTTCACTAAAATTGGAGCTCTTTTGTAAAATATAGATTTTGGGATCTAGGTGTACATTGTATATAATGTAAATATTCATTCTTTCTTCATTATTTATTTAATTTTTTTATTTATTAAAAAATCTAAAAAAATCATTGTTGCATTGTATTTTATTCCTAATAGTTTATCGTATTTTTCTATTGTAAACATCTTTTATTAAAAATACAAAAAAAATTAAAATTACAAAAGTAAAAAACATGTACATGTTGTTTGTCTTCTTTTGTAAATTCTTCACTATTTTTTTCTCTTTATCATATTGTACTTTAGTAGCCTACTTTATTCTACTATTTATTTTTTTGTTTGTTCCCATTTTCTATGATAACCACCCATTCAACTCCATTAGTCCACTATTTTTTTCTAACTTCTAATTCAACTCCACCATTTTATTAACCTCCCCTCCACCACTTTAATAACTTCTCATTTTTTCTCTTTATATACATCTCGTTCTACTCATTTTTACCTTTGATCCATCTTCATGTGAGGAGAGCCTAGTTTCCAGAGTTGAATCGGTGACAGCGACACAACCGCGGTCGAGCGACGACAACCCTCTCTCCAGTGAGATTCGTTGGCTTCTTGGCCAACATCGCAGCTGCATCCACGCGCTACTCGAGCTCATCGCTCGTCGGTGATTCGAACGAAGACCGTGCTTCTCGTAAGCACACCATAGGTGTCCGCTTCCATTGTAGGTAATTTGTCTTTTCATTTTTTGTCATCGTTTTTATTTTTATATTTTTTATCACATCATATCACCACCCACCCTCCTCCATTTATCTTACTTTATCATACTCCCACCATCACCACATCTTCATATTTAGCTTTATTTTATTCTATTTTTTTGTTTAAGAAAAAAATTAAAAAAATAAAATCACAACACAGAAAAAATTTCAAAAAAAATAAAAAAAGAGGTAGCAGGCGCTGCCCGCCGCCCCCTCCCTCTCCAACCGGTCTTCCGCGGCCAGCGGCTGCCCCCACGCCGGCGCTCCACCTCTGCCGCCCCAACACGACCACCAGCTTCCTCCTCCCAGGCATGCGGTTGGCCTTCCGCCACCGCCGGCCTCTCGCGCGACCGCCTTTGCCGCCCTCCGCGGTTCCTCCGCCATCCGCGCCAGCGTCCCCCTCACCTGGGTCACCCTCGGCCTTTCCTCCACACGTGGTTGTGTGCCACTTCCCGCTGCAACAGTGGCGGCCGCTGCATAGACCCCCTGTTCGCAACCCACTGCGCGTGGCCCCTTCCTGGGTTCCACGACCCCCACAGCCTCGGTCCCTCGCAACTGAGCGCCGCTCCACTGCTCCTCCAGGCGGTCCCAACGGCCGTGCATAGCGGCGACCACCGCGGCCTCCTTCGTCCTCCGCAGTGCTCCCCTCGTCGCTAACGCGCCACCTCGACTCTACCGCATTGGCGGCGCCACCCCGCCTCGACCGTCTCCCTCAAGCATCGAGCCTCCTACATCAAGAAGAAGAAGGTTGTCCTTTTTCTTTTTCTTTTTATTTTTTTATAAAAATTATATATTGCATCCTGCATGTTTTATAAATTCTAAAAGTATCCCTGTGCATTTGTTGTGTTGTTTAAGTTCATTTTGTTTTGCACAGACACCCCTATGTTGGCATGTTATTTGGACCTTAATTTTGCATCACTTTATTTAATGAAAAATGTCATTATGTAGAGCAACTAATTTTTTACCATATGTATGTTTATTTGCATTTTTGTGAGATCTTGTGAATTTATTAAAAATGTTCAAGTGAAATTTTATATATTTTACCCAATCCGAGGTATTAAATTCATATCTCGCTCACAGTCGCTCCATAAATTCCACAAAAAATAGAAATGATGCCTTGAATTGTGATTGAATTACTGTTCAAATTTCATCTTAATTGAAATTGTAAATAAATGTAGAATATTTTGTGTAATTGATTTTTAAGTAAATCCACTCATAATATTTTTGCAAAATTTCAAATCTCCTGTATTGCTTATATAAATACATTCTCGAGATAATTCACACTCTGGTTAATTCGTTAATGTGGATTTATTAGAAATTAATTACTTACTGTCACTATGTTTTCATTAAAAAATCCATAAAAAATTCATATTTTGTCAGAAAAATCTAAAAATAATATTGTAGCATCCTTGCATCATGTTTTATTTCTACTAATTTTTTTCATCATTTTTGCATATTGTTTGAGTGAAAAATTGTGAAAAATACCATAAAAGTGTGCATTTTTCATTATTGCCTTTTACCTGTAAAATTCCAAAAAATGTATTTTACATTCGTCACTGGATTAGGTTTCTAAGAAAAATATAATTTGGCTAAATCTGATTAATTTCACATTCAAATTAAGTTAGCTAAGTTGTATCTTTTCCTATTAACTTAATTCACCTGCATTTTGCATTTCGCATTCATTTTTATCTAAAAAACAAAAAAATGCATTTGAAAACCTAGACCTAATTTCTCTGAATTAACCAGAAGTTGTTCCTTTGCCTCCCTGTGTTCGACCCCGGACTTGCCCGAGATATAAATTAAAGCCGAGACACTCTTCAAGGAGATCTTTTCTCAATTCTGACTGATACGCTAAGTACCCCTATTACAATAAACACAGATTAAAACACGTACTCAGCGGCCCGTCACTGGCCCACCTTACAATGCTTTTCCGATTGGCACCCTGTCTTCTCTCCACGGGTATATTGCCAATCCTCGCAAGTCCTTCAAGCAACTGCACTCTCCAAGTATTGATCCCAACCTCACAGATGATCTGGCTGGCTCCTTCACACCTGATCTCACTGGGACTTCTTGGGAACCTTGCAGCGTATTTCCCCATTCCTCAGCTACTTTGGGGGAACTGCCAAGAAACCCTGCTCTTATGTGGGAACTGTCAAAGGAATCAGACGTCAATAATACCCTTCCTAGTTTTGAGTCCTCGGAGAATCCGGAAGGGGTTCACGTTATCCATGGAAAGAAGAAAAAAAACAGGCAGCTCAAGTCCCAAGGAAAACACCTCTAGCTCCAGAAGCACCCCCCTCTCCACTGTTTAATGTCTATCACGACCTGCAATACTAGGGGGCTGAACAAGCCAAGTAGGATGAAACATCTTTTACGAGACCTGACCAAAGAAAACTGCAAGTTGGTGGGCCTCGTGGAGACTAAAATACGGCCTGAAATTGTCTCTAAATTCCATGCTGCTATCTCACATGGGTGGGTTTCGATGCACAATAACACCAACATTGGTAGAATTTGGTTCTTCTGGAAGGTCGACGCTTGGACCACCTCTCGTGTTTCCATTAACCCTCAATCCATCACAACAAATTGCAAGAATGCTGGAGGTTTACACCTCTGTCTCACACTCGTTTATGGGTCCAACTTCCCATTGGAGAGGAGGAACCTTTGGAATGAACTCGGCCAGCTAGCCTCCACTATTGACTCCCCATGGCTGATCATTGGTGACTTCAATGTCACTAGATTCACTGCTGAGAAATTTGGAGGCAGAGCGCCACCTCATACATCTGTGACTAACTTCAACCACTGCATTGATGAAAATAGTCTGATTGAGCTTGATCCATGGGGGAACTCTCTCTCGTGGAACAACTCCTCTATTGTCCCTAGAAGGAAAGCGGCGAGTCTTGATAGAGCTCTTTGCAACAACAGGGGATGGAAGCCTTTCCTCTCTCTAAAGTCCGGTATTCACCTTTGCACTCCAGTGACCACTCTCTCCTCTTTGTCGAGCTTGTCAAAAGGATGCAGCGTGCCAGGCCTTTGAGATTCCTTGACTTCTGGATCGCTAGGGAGGGATATCTTCAATTGGTGGAGGAGGCCTAGGATACCTCAGTCATAGGTAATCCCTTGTTTGTTCTCGCTAAAAAATTAAGCTATGTCAAGCGCACACTTAAAGCGTGGGCCGCTTCGCATGGGAAGGTTGAGGAAGATCGAAAGTTGGGCAAGGCAGCCTTGGAGAACTTAAACGAGGCCCTTGCCCTTTCACCGGGCGACCCCACTCTTGCTCAGCTTGAACAGGACCTCAAACTCCACCATATGGGCATGGAAGCTGACAACGAATCTTTTTGGATGCAAAGAAGCCACATCTCCTGGTTGAAGCTTGGAGACCGCTCCACAAAATTCTCCCACCTTTCAGCCAATATCAGAGAGGCAAAGAACTGTATTCCTTGTCTGATAGACAACAATGGAAAGTCCGTCGATAGCCCTTCATTGATTGCCTCCCATGCTCTCGCCCATTTCAAAGCTCTTCTCTCCGACCACTCCCCCTCTTCCCCTTTAGGTGTGCTTGTCCCCCCTCCTAAGCGAGTGATCTCCCCGAATGCTAGAGATTGGCTCGAAAGGCCTTTCCTGGGGGATGAGGTGTTGGGCGCGCTTCGCTCAATCAACTCCTCGAAATCCCCTGGATCAGACGGTTTCAATGCCAAGTTCTTCAAAGTTCATTGGTTGTTAGATAGAAAGGATGTCCTCAATGCGATGCCCTTTCTCCACTCGGGCGGGGCGATGCTGAGGCAAGTCAATCATACCTTACTAACGCTAGTCCCTAAGGTGTCCTTCCCTTCCTGCTTGGGGGACTTCAAACCCACCTCCTGTTGTAACATCATCTACAAGATATTTGCGAAAGTCCTTTCTGCGAGACTCTCGGAGGTCGTCCCTCATCTTATCTCCCCTAACCAGATGGCATTTATTAAAGGCTTGTGTATTGGGGACAGCATTCGCCTGGCGCAGGAGTTGGTCTTGGGTTTTGAGAGGCGCAGAGGGCAGCCACAAGCATGTGTGAAGGTGGACTTGAAAAAGCTTTTGACTCGATTAACCACCTCTTCCTACTTGATAGGTTGTCGGCCATGGGATTTGGTGTTGCTTGAGTGGCTTGGATACAAAACTGTATTCGTACTGTTTCTTTCTCTGTATTGGTCAGTGGTACTCCGTACGACCTCTTCAAGGGAACTAGAGGACTCCGGCAGGGAGACCCCTAAGCCCTCTTCTTTTCATGGTGGTCATGGAGACCCTGACCTACTTGGTTGATCAGGTTGTTACGGATGGCTCTAATGGGTAGAGGTCGGAACCGGGCTCCTACGCACTTGATCTATGCGGATGACCTGCTCTTTTTTACGAGGAGCAACTCGAGGATGCTTAATTCAATTGGCTCTACAATGAACGCATTCGGGGCTATGTTTGGCCTCTGGATGAATGGGGCAAAAAGCCGATTATTCTGCTCCAAGAATTCCAGGGCCCAATTTTCTTGGAATCTTGCTTTGGGTCTGTTGGGAGAAGCTTTACCTACCACCTACCTCGGTATCCCACTATCCCAAAAATTTGGATGATCTTCTGCGGGGAAGGTTATTGTGGATAAAGTCCGTTCTATTCATTGTGGTTGGAAGGCTCGGATCCTTTCTATGGCAGGCAGAATTGAGCTTATTAATTCTGTCATAGCGAGGATTCTAATATATTGGACTGACTGCTCTATGTTGTCCTCTACGACCATGTCTAAGGTCTCCTCTCTCTGTGTGGATTTCCCGTGGGAATACAGAAGGCACGACTTAGCTTGGAAGGATGCCTAGATTCCTAAAGTGGAAGGTGGACTTGGAATCAGGTCTCTAGGAGACCTTGCTAAAGCTTTTAATGTTGCTTGGGTGTGGAGATTCCTCTCGACCGGTAACTCTATTTGGGTTGACTATCTCTGCTCAAAATATCTTTGGGAGAAGTCTTTTTGGGAAGTCCCTATCTCGCCAAGTGCCTCTTTGCATTGGAAGACCCTCTTGAGATGAAGAGTTATCATCACCCCGACTCTAATGTAGCCTCCCCACCCCCCCACAAATGGGCCCTTTCTCCTGCCGGCTTCTCCTTCAGATCATGCTTTGTTCTCATCCGATCAAGAGGGCCCACCTTTAACTACTGCAAGGAAGTTTGGGGCTCTAAGGCTTCCCCCGAACACATGTACTGCTTGTTCAGGGTGGTTCGCAACAAGCTTCCCACTCATGATAGACTTATTAAGATGGGATTATACATGTTTGGTAACTCTTACTGTGCACCCATCCTAGCGAATCTTGTGATCATTTGTTTTGGGATGTCCCTACTCTAGGGATATATGGGCAATCGTTTCCGTTGCTCTGCGGCTACCGCTTTTCGCAGATGGTTCTAATATTTGTGAGATCTTGGACTGGGTTAAGACGATACAAAGTCATGATGCAGACCTGGCCTTAATGCTTCTAACTACTCTTGCGACTTCTGTTTGGTGGATTTGGCAGGAACGAAACCGTCGCTTCGCTGAGAGCTCATTTACGCCTTCTAGGACAACTGCAAAACAAATTCTGAACGATCTAAAGATCATTTGCAGCTGACGTTTTCCCTGATTGTCTGATTCAGGGCGCCTTGTATTTATTGTCTAGTTTAAGTTTCTAAAGAACTCCCTCTCCCATCTTTTGGGTTTTTGTGAGGGGGGTAATTACCTCATGTTTTTTGTAATTTGTTCTCATCATCAATATACTTACTTACCTTTAAAAAAAACCTATTATGATTTATGCTCAGGACTTCTCCACATGATACTTGTTTTTTCTATTGTTGTCACAATCCCCTACTTATATATTCAATGGACTAGTCCTTTTTCGAATAATATCGATGTTACACTCTTTAATTTTTTTGTCTTTTAAAGATTTCTAAGAGGGGCTCTACCGCACAAGTTGTGCTTTTTGTTATAATCGATTGCAACATTCCGAGCCTAGATCATTATTATTGGTTTTCGATCTCAATTCATTGTTTGAGGATAAAATAACAACTATCCAAAAAGGTTTGCCTCAAGTTATCAAGTGGCAATATCTATCATGATGGATGTCATACCTCACACATAAGGAAGATTACTGAAAAAAAGGATTAAATCATGTTACAAACCCATTGTTTGGGCGATGAAAACAAAATTTGAATCCATGATGGAGCCATATTGAGATAGAGCTTTTCGATATACTTTCAAAGGAAAGATAACTTCTAAGGGAAGAAGTCTCCTATAATATAGGTTTGATCCTACAAAAGTTACATGCTTGGATACACCGATGCAGAGTAATTCTCCCATAGATCCATGATGCTCCTTCGTGTTCTTCTCATGCACACCCAAGGGGATCTGCGGAGTTCTCCATCTCCTCGCTGCGTATGTCATCACCCAAAATTTTTCTCTTAGCATGTAGTTGTAATAAATTTATTTTGATTTTCTTGATTTTCTTGTATATACAAGATAAAAATAAAATACACTTTTTATTGTATCGAAAATCATTATTTCACTTTAACGTCATTGACAGGGACTCATCAACTTGAGAAATTAATTTTTGACAACTTTGTTTTATTTTGTATTTATGTTCTATAATATTTTGGGGGAAATACATAATATAACGATACCGGTCTCTCTCTCTCAAGCTCTCGTTTCATAGATTTCTCTCTCAATCGAAGATCTG
The DNA here is from genome assembly GCA_037367405.1 of Ottelia alismoides. NCBI lineage: Eukaryota > Viridiplantae > Streptophyta > Magnoliopsida > Alismatales > Hydrocharitaceae > Ottelia > Ottelia alismoides. The sequence goes on from JAZKJV010011095.1 coordinate 85,880, forward strand.
AGCACGGATCAAGATTTGGAATTAGCAAATGCTAACATTTCTCTGTGAGAAGTATCCAACTCTTAGGTATTTGTAGTTTTTTTTATTTTTTCTGTGTGCTTCGAAATGTCTTGAACAAGTTATCTTAATGCTTGCATTTTAGTAGTTCTCTTCTTTTGATCACCTAATAACAAGTTAACAAATTGAGTTGCTTGCTTAATCAAGTAAGTTCACCGCATGGCTTAGAAAAAATTAGCTCGAAATGAATTGCTTGTTGCACTATAAACACAATTTCACGTGCTCACACAAAGATCTAGGTCAGAGCACAAAGCACAAATCTGAGTGAAATATTTATTTACTATATTTATAATCGAATAGCTTCTCCTTATTAAGAGAACTACTATCATCATCTTTAGTAGACCGGGTGGTTAAAGGACAACTCAAACACCGCCCTCAAGTAATATGACACCCTTTTTATGGTCCATTCTGTATACTCATATTGATTGAAAGTAGATTCAACTAGTCTTATATATTTTGTCTAGTCATTGTTTCACCCATAAATCTATCTATGGTACATGTATGATTGTTTTATTGCGTATTAAAAAAATGAAAATATAACCGCTCTTGAGTGCCTTGGTGAATCGATCGTGCTTAGTGTTTGTTGTATTTGTGGGATTCCCCCCCCTTTGGAAAGGACTTCTCATGATTAAGGTTACGCCCACTTAGTGAGTATGTCCAAAAAATGCTTGCATCACGATATTCGAACCTCTCTTCACATTACCAATCATCTTATGAGGATATTGTTTACACAAGTTATGTCAAAATGGTAGGTATATCCATACATGCAGCCTAACCCTTCTTTAAGAAGTTACCGGGGATTCTCGAGTAACCAATTGAATTTTCTGGACATGTGTACTCAAGCCGATCCCTGATCCATAAAGATAGGGATATCCCCCTCAAAAGTAACGAGTTCTCTGGTAGTATCCTACTTTCTTCCTCTTGTTGCTTCCTATATGACCTTTGAGATGCCTCTCTCAAAACATTTAAATGTGATCCCTTCATATGCATCATATAAAAAATCCATTGGCTTCCTCAAGGTGCTTATTTTATATGAATATACATTCCTCATATAGATCGATATATTGCCCATTAAGAGCAAACTCCAAATTTCACGATGTAGCATTTATCCTCGAGGTAGCATTTGGATAGATCATTTATTTATTCCTTTCTTGAGATCCTTTATCCATTCCTTTCTTGAGAAGGTAGGAGATTTCATGGTAGTGAAAGGATCGTTGTGCTTATGGACTAGTTAGGCAGACTCAACGACCTAAACTTAATGGCGAATACGGCCGTAGACTTAATGTATTGAAGATAAGTTAGATTAACTCGATGGATTTTTTAAGTTAATGGATGAAACTAGATAGTGGGTTTTGAGTGTGAGACGGAGTGATTATTCAGGATTTTCTCATGTAATTCGTGATTATCGAGGGTTGTGTATGTAAATACAAAAATATTCAAAGTTATGGGTTAAATATCCATATCAAAATCCACCTCCTCGTTTTGATATCATTAATCTATGTTATTGCCTAGCTTAATAGATTAGACCTTTCCCAGTCCATTAATGTGAGTACAATCATTCGCTTCTCAATATTTGAAGTGTTCTAAGCCAGAGGAGGAAGCGAAAGAAAGGTCAATGTATGCTAGAAAAGTTATGGAGTATATATTGCTTGGATTTTTAGGTTGTATATGTCGAGTTTTGCATTAGCATACATATATTGATTATGCAACTAGTTCATGAAAACCAAACCCTAAGGAAAGAAGGCTCAAAGGAAGAAGATGAAGTTTAAGATCAAGCTTAAGGATGGATCTTGATATCAATAGGAATGATCATGTGTAAAAGACTAAGGAAATTATTGAGAACAAAGACAAAAATTTCATATATAGAATATTGGGTTTTAGTCTATATTTTGAGTTGGGTAATCTTTGTTTCATTTATGAGCATGTAAAAACCTCAAGAGATCACATATTATGCATCTACAATCTTGGTTTAGGTTTCAATCTAGAATTAGTCAACTAATTCTTAACCCATTTGACTAATTGCTTCATAAGCCAACGAATCTATTCTATTACTCAACTAATTGAAATCATGAAGCTAAACACATTTTTGTCTATACAGTTGTTGAAGAGGATTTCTCGCGGGTCAAATATGTCCTCGTAAGGCGAAGAAATAATCATTGTGGTGACCCATAAGAAACCCTACTTCAAACAACAATTAACCCACAATTTAAATATAGCAATAGAAATAAAAATTGTGAAGTTAAAATTTATTATAACTCTACAAATTGTATGTATAGGTGTAAGTATATGTAGAGTATCGAATACATTAAGCAAATAGTAGATTGGGAAAAAGAATCCAAAATTTGTTCTTCTTCCTTGTCTAATTACTTTTCTTTTTGTGTGTGTTTTAAATTATATATATATATTCAATTTTTCCAGTTTTATATTTTTTATTTTCTTTATATTTTCTGATTTGTAATTCCTTTTCCTTTTCAAAATAATAATATAAGAATATATATAAGTATATATACAATATAAGATAATACAGCTATAAATATGACTAAAAATAAACAAAAGGTGCAAAATGAATTGTTTTTTTATTTTATATATTTTCTACTATTTTTTTGATTTGTTAGATATTTTTGCTTATTTTTATAAATATTTTAAAGTAAAAAATACCCCAAAATAAGGATTAAATAAATAGACCAAATTGATTTGAAGATTAAAAATAGAAAAAAAGTGTCAAAATTTCTCCAAATCAATTTTAATATATAATAAATAATATAAAAAATTTAGAGGTAGAATATATAATTTTACGATTTTTTGTGATTTTTTATATTTTTATAAAGGTTTTTGGAGAATTTTATTTCTGTCTTTTCTTTTTCTATTTTTAGGGATCTTTGGGCTGGGAGTTGTAAAATACTTAAATAAACAAAATATATTTTTTTGGGAATTTTTCAAAAGGGTTATATATTATTATGGGTTTTTTACAACAAACAAGGACTGTTCATGCTATTTTTTATTTTTAAGAAATAGTTAAAATATCTAAAATACAAATCTAATTACGTGACGTGAAAATACATGCTAACATGCATCTAAAACTATTTTTGCATATTTTTATGAGCACATGTGGTATTTTTAATAAATAGAAAACAACCACAAAATTTAATGAACTAGAAAGGGTATTTTAGCAATTATAAATAAAGTCAGAGGTTACAATGCAAATTATCTAAAAGGTTACAATTAATATTTAAACTTTACGTACTTAAGACACAATTAATATGATGTTATTTATGAAGAGTCTTCATTAACTTAATATATAAAAGACGATTTTATTTATGAAGAATAATCATTTTATAAATTTAATAATATCATATTATATAAGAATAAATTATCAAAGTATTCTTTGGCGTGACTTCATTTTTTAGTAATAACTGTAAGACTGGAAGACCTTCGCGTTCATCTGCCATCATTGTCAAATTAAAATTTTACATTTAATTATTAATTATAGGGATTAATTGAGAGAAAATGGAAACTAATGAGGGGTACGCAGATTACGAGGGCACATGTATAGGATTACTTGGAGGCGTATCGGCTAAGGAAGTAAGACTTGATTAATAGTAAATAGAAAGATAAATTGGAGGGTAACAAGATTAATGGAGTTAGATTGACAATGTGATTAAGGGAGGGGGCATTATAGTGGCACGGAGGGTTGGATTAACAACAGGTGAGTGATCTACAGGAGGCAATTATTGGGCAATGAGTGTGGATTATAAATTGTAAGTTATTAGATATAGTTGTAATGGAATTAAAGACATGACAATTGGATTTTGAAGAGGAGGGGGCTACGTGCGCGGGTAAATAAAATGTGGGTCCGCCACTGTAAACTAATTTTTTTTAAAAAATAATTTAGGGATTTTATCACTTGTGCCCCCATGAGATATCACAATATCAGTTATGACCCTATCTTTTTGATAATATCAGTTGTGCCCCTCACTTCTTTCTCCGTTATCACTTGTGCCCTTCCGTCAGATTAACCGTCAATGAATTGACTTAACCATGGTTTTTTCAAACCTTTGTGCAGTTAAGAAGGGTATTATTGTCCAGACTCCTCTTCTTCCTCCCCCAACCTCTTCCTCCTCCCTCTCCGCCTGGAGTTCGCCGGAGTTCTCATACGCCTGCACCGCACACGACCACAGCCGAGCAAGATCCACTGTAGGGGATCCATCGGATGGTAGGACGACGCTGGCGATATCACACCCGACGATCCTCTTACGTCAAACAATGAAGATGAACAAAGCTGATCTTCATAGTAAGCGAGAGGGACCGCACATTACATTGAGAAAACCTCTGGTCATGGTAATGATCACGACCATTATACAGAAGATAGGGAAAGAAAAAACTGGTCAAAATGGTGCAGACATCGTATGCACCCTCAAAATTTTGTGTTCAAACTTGGGAACTAAGAGCAGCGAAGATCAAAACACGTTGCTGAGGCCAAGGGAGTGATCAATACTTGTAGTCCTTCATGTGGAAGCTCTCGGACACACCCTCTCCCTTAGCGGCATCACCCTTGTAGACGCTGGGGGTGGCCTGTGAGTTGGCCTTTGCCCTCGCCAAGAAGGCAGCCTGCGTCTTCTCCTTGTTCTCGTCCTTGCCACCCCATGCCTTGAGAGTGCTCTGCTGCAGGGCACGCCCGAAGGAGAAAGAAAGGGTCCACGGCTTCTTCTTCCCCTCCAGCTTGTTCATGGCATCCAGATTGACGGACGCCTCCTCCTCGCTCTGCCCTCCCGACAGGAACATGATCCTAGGAACCGCCGCAGGGGACATCCCTCAGCAGGGCCCGGACCGTGTGCTCCGCCACCACCTCCGGCGCAACCTTCTGGGCAGCGGATCCTGGAGTGACCATGTTGGGCTTCAGGAGGGTTCCCTCGAGGAGGACGTGGTGGTCATTGAGGGCTTTGTAGACCGCCGCAAGGACCATCTCGGTCACGGCTGCGTAGGTGGCGATGTCGTGGGAACCGTCCACGAGGATCTCGGGCTCTATGATGGGGGCGCTGGGAGGGAGGGGAGAGCAGGACGGCGCGGGGAGGGAGGTGGCGACCCAGGGGACGCGGGGCGGTGCAGGGCGGCGCGGGGGAGGGGAGGGGGCGGCCCAGGGGACGCGGGGTGGCGCAGGGAGCACGGGGTAGGCCCAGGGGAGCACGGGGCGGCATGGGGGAGGGGAGGGGGTGGCCCAGGACGATCGCGAGATCGGGGAGGAGCTGGGGCAGGCTGGGGCGGAGAGGGAGGAGTAGGAGGTTGGAGGAGGAGGAAGAGGATGGGGGAAGAGGAGGAAGAAGAAGAGGATAAGGAAGATGGTGTCAAAATGACCTCTGAACCATTTTTTAAAATAATTCCGCTTATGTCCTCAAAATTAACGCCCGTTTGCACTGTGGATGGACGGTAACTAACCTAAGGGGCTGATGAATACCCATTCATCACTCTTTATTCTTTTATTTTAGCTACAAAACCCTTGCCAAACATCATGTATATATGTGTAAAAAGAATAATTTTATCAAATTGCATGCATCTTGTAAATATGCATAATTAGCATGTTTTTGTGCATAAATAAAAGAATAAAGAAATAAAAGAAAAAGAGGGAAATATTTAGAATAAATATTGAGTCACCTAATCCCAAGGGAGGGCTCAGCATGGGCCTGATCGCAAAAGAATCCAAGTAGAGAGAGATAGGGAAGCTCAATCATGTGTACATATACCTATGTATATAAATAAAATTATTTTCCTCAATATAAAAATAAAATGTGTTTTGTTAATTTATACATATTTACAAAAATAAAATAAAAATCAGAAAAATAAAAATAAAAATAAAAATACTAAAAATCATTTCCCACATTGTATATATACCATGTACATATGCATATACATCTATTCATTTAACTAATGTAAATAAATAATAAAAATAAAATAAAAATACCTTTTTATACCAAATTTTATGTTATAAATAAATAAAATAAAAAATTGGAATAATTGTATAAAAATAAATAATTAAAAATAAAAAATACATACATATATATACCTATATATATTAATAATATAATGTAAATACATAAATTATTTTTAAAAAAATAAATAAAAATCACTAAAAAATTATTTGAAAATAAATAAACATTTTTCATGTTTAAAGTTTTTTGAAATAAAAGCATTTACTATTTTTTATTGAATTTTCAAATATTTAATAACTGGCTGCTTCTGGTTGGTCCAAGGGGGATGTTGACCCCCGGTCAACTCCCCCTGGACCAGTCGACCCGGATCTTTGTGCCTCGACCCTATTTCTCATACTTTTCCCCGCTTGATCCGAGCTCCAAATACCCAATCCCTGGGTGCTAATTAACCCTTGCTGATTCGAGATCTTCGCCCGATCATTTGCCTAGGGGTTCGTGCTTCACCAAGCTGGACTCGATCCCATTTTCTCGGACATGCACCACTATTTAGCGTCGCCTCCGCCGCACATTCCCCGCCATCTTTGGCTATGCCCCTTCGTTACAGGACCTCCATCAACTCCCTTAGAGTGACGACTACCCGAATGTGGTGTCGAAGAGAGGAGAGGGAGCCTCCAGCCATCGATCCGGCGACCTTCGTCGTCGTGCACCGCCGCGAGGTGCGCCTGAGCCTCTAGACCCGACGACCCTTCGAGGAGAAGACCCAGAGCTCCGCGAGCTTGTCCACAGTCGATTGCAGCCACTAGGTAACTTCGATTCTTTCTAGAATAGGCTAATTTTCCATTTCGCCCAAATCATTCCTCCGCCGTCGCCGATCGATTCCCATCGCTCCGATCACCCATTTCACCATCTGACCTGACCATCACCTTCGTGAGACTTCTCCTCACCTTATGCATCCACACACCCAACTTGGTTCGCCCCGGAACCAAGATTCGACCTCCTCCGTTGTCGCCTCGCCGGAGGTCACCCATTCGACTCACCCGCGCATCCACTTCACCCCTAACCAGGTCGAGCCAATTTGCCCTCGACCCAGGAAGATTTTGGTGCCCATTTGCAGGTCAAAGGACCCCATCTGGGGGTCGAGTCATCTGAGCACAGGAGCTTCCCTCCTCCGCCGTTGCCGAGCCGCTCCGGTGGTCCCTGGCTTCATAGGAGGAGCTCATCAGCTGCGGACCATCGAGGCAGAGCGTTTCCATATCCCAGCAGCGTCATCGGAGCTCTCGACCGCGCACATTGGGCCGACAAACTTCGTCAGCGGCTTGTTCTTAAAGAAGCTCCAGACACCGTCGGATCTGGACCGAGGCTCCAGTTTTGATCGCGACCGCCCGATTGCGAGAGACCTTCACCGCCCGATCCAGGAGAGCTTTGATCCTGACCATCCATCAGCTGAAGAGGCGTGCGCGAGCCACCACCCTCCGATCCTCCACGTGGCGCCTCTCCAGCCGAAGATCTCAATAAGGGGTAAATTTCTTGTAGGCCCCTGTCCTTTTGTTTTTACTACTTAGTCCTGTAAATATTTAGTTGGTTGTTTTTATTTTTGAACATTTGCAGTTAGGACCTCTATGTTTCTTTTTATTTGCATTTAAGTCCCTGTGTGTGTGAGCCACGTGAGGTCTGGACATTTTGCACTTTTTATTCTGTAGTTCCTTGGTGTTATGGAATGACATTTTATAAATAGGAATTACTTTTATACCCCTCTGTGTCTGGATCACGTGTGTTGCGCGTGCACTTTGGGTTTTTTGCAACCCAGGCCCTGCTTTTTTATTTGTGTTATTGTTTAGTCCTGGAAATACTTTTTCTTGCATTTAGGTCCCTGACAGCTGTAAGCCTTTGTTTTTATTGAATAAAATATCAAATTAAATCCAAATTAGGTGAAATTTGGACGTGACCCCTATCACTGTGTAAAAATTTCCCTAAATTTTTGGTACATTTTTGAGGCTTTTTGATATTTTAAAAAAAATTCAAAAACAGTGATTTTTCTTACTGTCTGACTTAGAAAATCAAAGAAAAATATTAAAACTATTTTAAAAATTATAAAAAAAATTAGTGCTTTAGTGTGTTTGAATTTCTGTCCAATTTTCGTGATTTTTGAATATATAAAACCCTTAAAAATTAAAAACATTAAAAATATTATAAAAATTCTATAAAAATCAAAAAATACAAACTCTGTTTCTGAATCTTGGTTTTTGTTATATTTTTCATAAAAATTACCTCCAGACTTTTATAGGTCCATTTTATATTTTTAATGGACCTTTCAAGTTTTGGCTGGACAATGATTCCATGTTTTTGTCTTTCTAGATTTTTAGAAAATCGTATAAAAATTAGAAAAATCTGAAAAATTCACCAAAAACATTAAAAAACCTAAAAACATAAAAACGTTTTTATTAGAATTTTCTAAGCATTTTTGAGTATTTTTAATAATTGCTTGAGTTGCTTGTTTTGCCTTTTTCTTCTTTTTCCCTGTTATTAAAAATCCAAAAAAATATAAAAATAATTAAAATCCATCAAAAAATATTTTATTCCTTTTTATTGATTTTGACTACTTCGTAGGCCGTGAGGCCAATTCGTGCTCCCTGAGACCGACCCTGGGTGCAATACCAGGTTAATAATTTAGCGAGGACCGCTTCTTTGTTTTTACTGTTTGATTTCTCATTTGGTGGTTCTACATTTTCTTGTTGAGTCTGATTCTCCAAGATCCGGGTCACAACGACCTGAGAGTATTTTTACCTTACTCGGATTGAGGAAGGGATTTTTCGGTTCATCAGAATGGCGCCGTTGCCGGGGAGCACGACTTAGTAGTTGTTTTTGTTTTCTTTTTTGATTGGTTTTATTTTTCGCGTTTTCTACAGCTTTTCTTTCGTCCGCGGCTTTTCGCCGCTTTTTGTTTTTTTATTTGTTTTCATTTTCTTTTATTTTATTTTGTTTTGTTTTTGATTGCCTTGTGTTTATTTTTATTTCCTGCATATAGCTTGCTTTATTTTATTTATCCTCTTTATTTTTATCTTGGTTTGACACTCTGCTTGTTTTCTTGCGAGGGCCCGAGGACCGAGGCGGCTTCTTCAGAAGTCGAAGCAACCGCGAGAGTCGGAGGCGGATTCCTTCTCTACGAAGCTGCAGGAGAGCGCGAGGAGCGAGCTGAAGTGCGGGAGCCGCGGAATAGCCGTGGAATAGTTTAGGTTTCTTTTCAGCACATTATTTTATTGTAATAATACATGACCAGACTCAGAGACTTGGACACTTGTGACTTCGGGGTTTGTTTCGCCGAGCACCGGTGTGCTCGGAGGACCTCACCGGATTTTTCGCAGCTATTTGCGATTTTTAACCGTCTATTTACTGCCTTATTGATTCACGCGGTTTTCAGCCTTAGCTTAGGATTTTTAATGATTGCGACGTAATAATTAGGGTCCACACACCTAATAACTTGCGTGTACCTATTAGATCGTAATTGGACCAAAATAAAAATTAATAAAAAAGACTATTTGGTCACTTGAGGGGGTCCCGCGTCGCTAGAGGTTATATACAATGCTGGCAGGACCCGTTGTGGCGGGCACCGATTGGCATCCGAGACCGGACACCGACTCCTCCTGTTGACCACTTAGCCATCTGTTCTTTCGTGTAGAACTGCTTTGCTTAGGATCGGTTTTCCACGTGTATCATATAGGTAGTTTATATTCTGTCTTTTATTTATGCGCGGATCATTTTGCATGTAGACTGCTGGAGTCAGGTATGCCTTCTATCTCGTGCATGCATCATTGATTTCCTGCGCATCGGCTTTTTTGTCTTCTCCCCCCATTTTTAGACTTAAAATAATCAGGAGAACCGAAAAATTCATTAGGTGTTGTTTAATTTGAAAAATATCTAAAAATAAAAAACCGTAAAATTTGGGACTGCTAAACAAACTTGACCCTAAAAGACACCTCACCTGAAAAATTTATCTTGGAGAGAGCAACCCCCTCATTGTCTGGTTTGTAAGTACGAGAGAGTGACCCACACCCTAGGATAGAGCCATATCTGAAACCTCTTCAGACTATTGCTTCTGGGCTAGTCGTTCTCCAGTGAGGATCGCTCCGGTCTCCGGTAAAGCGGGCCACTATATCCTTAACAGAGCGAGCCGATCGTATAGCCGGTAAACGGTCCGCAGCTTGTACTGGCTAGGAAAGATCTAGTTCGGGATCAGGACAATCTCCTGGGGGAGTCAGATTCCCAATAGGTCACGTAACCGCTCTGCTATCCTGACATGATCACCTAATAAAATTGACAAGATAATTTACCGAACTCTTACGGTCTTCAGCTCCTGTTGAGTAGGTGAACTCAGGGTTTTGTTTGCTCATCTTGTTTGTTTCCAGATCCCATCCGCCCGACTCGCCAGATCAAGATGATGGGCAGGAGGTCCCTTTGGCAGCCTCTGGCTGCATCGCTTTTCAGCCCTCCAGCCCGTTCATCTAGGTTGGTTCGCCAGAGCCGAGACCCGCTCTCCGAACCTGAGTTCGATTCCACCCTGTTCCCCCCTTGACCACCCTTCTTTCATACATGAGATACCAGTGCCAGATGAGAGATAGTAGTCAGATTTATCGGCACTTGAGTTTGGGTCTTTTGCCTTTGCAGAGACCATGGCCGGCAGCAGCGACGACCGCACCGAAGGTCCCCGACCAGAGCAGACATATGTCCTGGACCAGGGTGCGATCAACACCACCCTGATCGCCTCCCTCGAGATGATGCAGCAGCTGCTTAGGGATCAGGGTGCATTTATGATTGAGATGATGATGAATACCCATTCATCACTCTTTATTCTATTATTTTAGCTACAAAAACCTTTGCAAATACATGTAGATATGTGTAAATACAAATAATTACCAAAAGCATGCATTATGTAAAAACCTATAATTAGCATGTTTTTGTGCAAAAATAAAAAGAATAAAGAGCAAAAAGAAAAAGAGGGAAATATTTAGAATAAATATTGAGCAACCTAACCCAAGGGAGGGCTCAGCATGGGCCTGACCGCATAAAAGCCAAAGTAGAGGGAGATAGGAGCTCATGTGTATATACTTCTGTAAATACAATAAATTATATTTTCCTCACCCAAAAATATGTTGTAAGTATTTGTATATATCTTATTAAAAACAAAATACAAATAAAAAAATCAAAAATTCAAAAATATACCTTCACCATGTGTATAGACCATCACCCATGTATTTATTTAACCCTATAAATAAATGAAATTATTTTCAGAACTTTTTGTGAATATTCTATGGCATATTTTGTAAATAAAATAAATAAAAAGAAACAAAACAAAAATCAAATAAAAATTACAAAATTAAAATACAAAAATACATTGTATAAATACCATGTATATAAATGTATATATCTATTTATTTCACCCTTATATATATAATAAAAATAAAATAAAAATATTCTTTTATTCCATATTTTATGATGTAAATAAATAAAATACAAAATAAGCACTAAAAAAAAAATCAAAAATAAAAATCCATATAGTGTACATATACCTATATATAGAGCTACCCTATTTTTATTTCCAAAAATTAAATAAAAATCACCAAAAAATAGAAAAAAATAAAAGAAAAATATTTCATGTTTTGAGTTTTCTTTAATTCGGCCTATTTCTGCCCTAAAATAAATAAACAAAAATCAAGTACACGTGGCAGCGTCTGACTGGTCCACGGGGGAATGTTGACCCCGGTCAACTCCCCCGCGGACTCCTTCCTTTTCTGGAAGATGCGTGCCGCGCCTCCTTCGCCGATTTATCCACGCGTCTCCAGGCTGTCACCCACTCAACCCCCGTGCTCGGATTCTTCGCCAATCATCCATCATCCTCGCCGGATCTTCCGCCATCAAATCCACGCCTTCTATAGCTGTCGCTACTCAACCCTAATCGCCCCTGTCACCATTTATATCCCGACCTCCGCCGCCTCCGCGCCCGATCTTTGGCCCTTCTCCTCCTTCCCAGTGACCTCCATAGGCTTCGCGAGTGTGACAGCAAGCGTCTGCCCTTGTTGCAGTGAGGCGAGGAAGCGAATCCATTGATCCGGCGATTCTCGCCGTCCTTGCTCCGCCGCCGGCGTTGAGCATCGAGCTTCAGGCCTTGACGCCCTTCGAAGCTACGACCCGGAGTTAGCCACGCTCCAGCACAGTCTACTGCAGCCATCAGGTAGTCGATTAGCTCTTCCATTTCTCCCAATTTCCGATTTCGCCCAAATCGCATCTCCGACGTGCTTCTCTGATTCCGACTATCCCGAGTACCCTTTCGATCATCGGAGCACCTTGTCATCTCCGCCATCTCCCCACGCACCTTCTACGCCCTTTCACTCAACCCAGATCGCACCGGATCTGGGAATCGAGCTCCCCCGCCGACCACCTTCGCCGGAGCTCGCCATCTCACCGCACCGATCACCTTCACGCCACCTAACCGGGTCGAGGCAATTTGCCCTCGACCCGTGAGTCTTCTGGTTTACTTTTCAGGTCGAATCGAGGGTGTCTGAAGCCCTTCGCCATCCAGCCAGGAGCTTCATCTCCGCCGACTTCGCCGGAGCTCTTCAGAGCTCGGCTAGGTCATCGGAGACTACCACCCGCCACGGAGCTTCACCGCGGATCTTTTCCGACCTTCAGAGGGCTCACCGGAGGATCCTAGCGCACGCACGAGCCCGGCGAAGTTCGCCGGGGATCTGTTCTTCCAGGACCTCCAGCCGCCGTTGATTGCATCTCCTCGCTCCAGTTCAGATCTTGGCCGTCCATCCTTGGAGCTACCAGTACCGTCCGATCAGAGGAGGAGTGATCTGGAGCGCCCACCAGCCGCAGCCGTTCGATCTACACGTGGCGCGCATCCAACGCTTCATTAATAAAGGGGTAAATATCGTAGGCCCCCCTCGTAGTTTGTAGTTTCATTTTTAGTCCTGTAAGTTGTCGAGTCAGTTATTTATTTTCTGGGATATTTGCACTAAGGACCTCGTACTTATTTTATTTGCACTTATACCCCCGCCTGTTGTGAGCCACGTGCGTCGTCACGTGTTATTCTGGGTTATTTGCAATATATGCCCTGTAGTTCTGGATGTTATTCATTGAATAAAATGTTTTGTTTATTTGCATATATACCCCTGTGAACACTTTATATTCGCATGTGCGTTTTATTTTGGGATATTTGCATATAAGCCCCTTGACTTTTGATACGAGTTATCAATAGGTCCTCGGGACTTATTTTTCTTACATTTGGGTCCTTGAGTGCCCCAGGCACGTGCTTGGCACGTGTTTCGCTGGGTATTTTGCACCAGACCCCCAGAACTTTTGGGTATTTGCACTTAGGTCCCTGTGCACAGTGCCCCACCTTTATTTTTGAATAAAATATCAAACGACCTCCAAATCCAATGAGATTTTGACACATGGCTCCTGCCATGGTGTGGGAATTTCTGTGATTTTTGAGGACATTTTTGATTTCATTTATTATTTTTAAAAATTCAAAAACCCCTATTTTTGCCACTGTTTGACTTTAAAAATAACAAAAAAAATATAAAATCACCCCCAAAAATTCTAAAAAAATTAGATACTGTAGTTTGCTTGTTGTTTGATTTTCTAGCCAATTTTGGCTATCTTTCATCACTTAAAAACCCTAAAAATTGAAAAACCCCTAAAAACTCATAAAAATTATAATAAATAAATTAAAAATCCAAAAACAATAATTAGGGTGCCTAAATTTTCCTTATTCCTTCTAGATTATAGGAAAATTACCTTTAGGGCTTTTTGAGATCCAAGAGTATTTTATTTTTGGGTCTTAAGCCTTGCTGGACAGTACCCTCTGTTTTTCGCATTGTTTGATTTTTAATAAATAATTTACCCATTAGAAAAATTCCAAAAATTCACCAAAAACAGTAAAAAACTTAAAAAACCTAAAACCATTTTTCTGGAATTTTTGTGTGATTTTTGGTGTGTTTAATAAATTGTGGAAGTTGCCTTGTTTTTCCTTTCTCTCATTTTCTCATCATTTAAAAAAATCTAAAAATTATAAAAACAAATAAAAACACAAAAAAAAGACTCCCTTGGATTTCTGACTACATCGTAGGCCGCAAGGCCAATCTGTGCTCCTTGTGTTCGACCCTGGGAGCTATACCAGGTTAATCCTATAGCTAGATCGCTCTATTTTGTGCTTGCTTGTTTTTATCTGATTTGAGTGATTGATTCTTTCTTGATTGACGCATTCGAGTGACTGAGGTCGCAACGACCTCATTTTTATACCTTTACCTCAGTTGTTCGGGTTTTCGCGTCATCAGAATGGCGCCGTTGCCGGGGAACGAACCCGGGTCACCCGCGTGACAGGCGGGAATACTCACCACTATACTACAACGATGCATCATTGGGTGGTGGCCCTGCTATCGTGGGGGATTTCAAGTTCCCTCCGAACACCCTGCAGATGCTCCCTCATTTTCACGGGCTTGCCACTGAGGAACCCCATCTCCATCTCCAGGAGTTTTTGATGATCTGCAGTACTGTCCACGACCGTCATGTGGACCAAGATACGATTCGAATGATGGCCTTCCCTTTTTCACTGGCAGATAGAGCAGCCGCCTGGCTGAAACATCTAGGGAAGTTTGTTTACACCTGGGATCAGCTCCGCACCGAGTACTTGAACAAGTACTATCCACTCGGGCGGACGAATGCAGCGAGGGCCCTGATCAACAACTTCTCCATGCTCCCTAATGAGCAATTTCACGAAGCATGGGAGAGGTTCAGAGAGCTTCTGGATAGATGCCCACACCACGACATCTCGAAGCCGAACCTAGTTCAGAGCTTCTTTAGTGGGATGACACCAGAGCTTCAGGGTCTGGTGAATGCTTCTTGCGGCGGGTCCTACTTTGCCAAGGACCACAACCAAGTCTGGGCCATCTACGAGGAGATGGCAGAAAATTACATGTGATGTCCCAGACTCGGTTGTACACTCAGAGATCTCAGCAGCCGCCAGGACCCGTGCAGTATCAGCGGATAGCACGGGTTGATGCAGGTCCATCCAGTTCGTCCACAGTTGCGGCCGCACAGGCAGAGTCGGCCACTGCGGACATGGGGATTATCAGCGACAAGTTGGACCGCATGGAAATAATAGAGAAGAAGCAGTGCCAGGGCATAACTCAGATGGAGCAAATGGCACAAACTCTGAGCGACATGAAGACCCAGCTCTTGTGTCTTCAGGAGGCACAGACGGCTCCTCAGCCCCGTCTTCTGTCGCGAGGCGATTCCGGCGGCAGCCGCAGCTCGTCCCAGCGCTCCAGCTCCTTGCAGCAGCCTAGACAAGTTCACCTTGTACAGGCGGAGCCGTACCAGCAGCAGCAGCCCTCTTACCAGTCACCACCATCTCCAGACTTACAGATGGTGGTATATCAGCCGGATCAGCCTCTGGCAGCACTGCCACCAGACCCCTTTGATGCTGAGCCGTTGATGGATGTCAACGGGATTTGGTATGACCGTCCTCAACCTGGAATCCGACGAGACCATCCCGGATTCAGGTGGGGGAATGGGGGTAACCAGTCCCAACAGCAGCCAGCCGGTCAGGGAGGGCAGTACTCCCAGCAGAGAGATCACCAGCAGCCCCCTGCATATCAGCCACATCAGCCATCATCCTTCGTACCTCGTCCCTACCAGCAGCAGGGACAGAATTGGAGACGTGAGCAGCAAGCTCACCAGCAGCAGCATCCTTCCTCTTACCCCTCTCAGCCACAGCAGCAACAGGTCCAGCAGCCTCATTACCAGAGAGGCAACCCGTCGGGTTCCCACGAGAGCCCCGCCATGGATGATCTAGCCCGCCTCTTCACAGAGCAGCAGGCTACATTTAGACGGGAGATGGACGAGTTCCGCCAGGAGATGCGGGACCTGATGAGAGGGAAGGCCGCCATCCCTGCACAGATCGAGCCGAATCCGAATAGCTTGAAGAGGAAATCTGAGCAGGTAGTTCACACTGAATTTGCCACTCCTAGTGACCCATTTGATGATACATCTTCGGATTTATTTGATGCTGATTTTGTCACACTTAGGAGCGGTAGAAAACCAGCAGGCGGCGCCTCATCTGAGCGACAACGCGAGGATTTATCCAGAGCGCCAGATGAGGAGGAGGAGAGCGGTACTGAAGCCGCACATCATGATGACGGTGGTACTGATGCCACCCGAGATGCTGATTCCACCGGCGGTACTGAGGCCGCCGCTTCACCATATAGAGGAGGTGGTACTGATACCACCAGCAGAGCCGAGCCAGCCCGCGGTACTGAGACCGCAAGACGTCTAGTTGTAGAGCCAGCTAGAGGTGGTATTGAGGCCACCAATATTCATTCTGATAGAAATGTTGTCTTTCCTCACATGAATGTATCTCAGAACTCTAATTTGAATAAAGGAAAAGGTTTAGTTTCTTCTGATCCCACTGTGGTGAATGATGTTTGTGAGGATCCGGTCATCGAACCGTCTAGGCCTATTCCTAGTCCTTCATCTGAGAAGGACCCTGTGATCCCCTTCCCTAGAGCCCTTGAGTTGGGGAAGGGGAAGAAAAAAGAAAAAGATCCAAAAAAGATAGAGCAGGAGGAGTTCAGCCAGAGCATGATAGACCGATTTCACATCCAGCTGACCCTCAATGAGGCTTTGCAACACATCCCTCTTCTTCAGCGATCCTTGAGAGATAAGACCACAGTCAGAAGGACGAAGAGGAACAAGACCGCAGAAATTCATGTGTTGACCAAAGCCACGTGTTACGCGATCCAGAACCATCTGCCGACTAAGAGGCCAGATTTAGGGGCCCCGTATGTCAGATGTCAGATTAGTGAGCAGAGGTTCAACCGTACTCTATTAGATAGCGGATCGTCGATCAACCTTCTTCCGGCAGCCCTTCTCGACCACTTAGAGTTGGGCACTCTTAGACAGAGCAGGACATACCTTCAGTTTGCTGATCGGTCTGTCAAGAGGCCAAAGGGGTTGTTGCGAGACGTTGTCGTCACGATTCAGGGTTTGCAATTCCCCGTGGACTTCGTAGTGCTGGACATGGAGACCCCTGACTCGTTGACCGATTCCCCCATTATCCTCGGTCGCCCGTTCTTGGCCACAGCCAAAGCGGTGACTGACCATGACAGTGGGAAGGTATTCTTTCGCGTCCAGGGCGAGAGTATATAAATAGAGACGGTTAAGGACCACAGAGCCAGAGCTAGATCCCGCTCAGAGGACAGTACAGATTCAGAACAGCTGACAGACGCAGGACCAGACATCCACCAGGACTGTGATTTTGTGATCACAGATGATGAGGCAGTTTGGGCAGATCCTGCAGCACAGACCATCCTCTCATATTCAGATACAGTTGATGCAGAATTGATAGCAGAGGATAGTCTGGAGAGCACAGCCTTGGTTCAGGATACTATTGAGTCAGCAGAGTCGGACCTTGATCGCGACACGATTTTCAGTGATGGTGGTACTGAGGCCACCCTGCTTTACGGTGGTACTGATGCCACCGCAGTTGATACAGATCCCTCGGATTCAGAATCTGATTGGGCCGATTGTGATGATCAGATGCCAGATCTGGATCCACCTGAGCCTATAGATGAGGAGGAGGTAGAGGCAGAGCAGATCAGAGACAATGCAGAGGACCCGCCTTCTCCAGATCCAGTTTGTGAGAGTTCTTTATCATTTTCCCAGGCAGATTTGGCAGAATTGTCTGCATACACACATCTTCTTCAGAAGCCAGATCTGCCAGCACCCAGCTGTCCAGAGCTGAAGCCGCTCCCTACTTCGCTGAAGTATAGATTCCTTGCGGGAGAGTCTGAGATGTACCCAGTCATCATCTCTGCTGATCTGACTGAAGAGCAAGAATCCCGTCTGATGGAGGTTCTTGAAAAGAACCGCAAGGCAATTGGATGGAGCGTAGCAGATCTCCATGGGATTAGTCCCTCATTGTGCTCCCACCATATCTATCTCGAGGAAGGGGTGAAGCCGTCGCGTGAGTTCCAGCGGCGACTGAACCCCAACCTAAGAGAGGTTGTCATGAAGGAAATATCAAAATGGTGGAGTGCAGATTTTATTTATCCCATTTCCGACTCCAAGTGGGTGAGCCCCTTGCATGTGGTGCCCAAGAAGACGGGCATCACGACTGTGATCAGTGAGTCGGGAGAGGAGATCGCTACACGAGTACCCACCTCTTGGCGGGTCTGCGTTGACTACAGGAGACTCAACCAGGCCACCAAGAAGGACCATTTCCCCCTGCCCTTTATAGATCAGATCATTGAGAGACTGGCAGGGAAAAGCCATTACTGCTTCCTGGATGGGTACTCGGGCTACAATCAGGTGGCCATCGCTCCTGAGGATCAGGAGAAGACCACCTTTACCTGTCCCTTCGGTACCTACGCCTTTCGACGCATGCCATTTGGGCTATGTAACGCCCCTGCGACTTTTCAGAGATGCATGCTGTCAATATTTTCGGACATGGTAGGGGAGTGTTTAGAGGTCTTCATGGACGACTTCTCGGTTTACGGCGACGGATTCGATTCCTGTCTTGACTGCCTAGACCGAGTGCTTCAGCGATGTATTGCTACCCGGTTGGTTCTATCTTGGGAGAAGAGTCACTTCATGGTGACTCAAGGGACGGTGCTTGGCCACATCATCTCCAACAGAGGCATGGAGGTTGATCCGGCCAAGGTCGATGTCATTAGAAAACTCACACCGCCGTCCAATTTGAAGCAGCTACGGTCATTTCTAGGGCACGTTGGTTTTTACAGGAGATTCATTCATGATTTCAGCAAGATTGCCCGACCGTTGACTGATCTCTTGACGAAAGACACCGAGTTCCTTGTTGATGACAAGTGTCTTTCGTCCTTTGAGACTCTCCAGCAGTGTGTTATTGAGGCTCCTGTCCTTCAGCCACCCGATTGGTCTCTCCC
The DNA here is from genome assembly GCA_037367405.1 of Ottelia alismoides. NCBI lineage: Eukaryota > Viridiplantae > Streptophyta > Magnoliopsida > Alismatales > Hydrocharitaceae > Ottelia > Ottelia alismoides. Next base: position 104,823 of record JAZKJV010011095.1, read on the forward strand.
ATTCGAGATCATGACGGACGCCTCTGATTTTGCCGTAGGGGCCGTGCTAGGACAGAGGAGGGATGGAGTGCCATTTGCCATACACTATGCTAGCCGCACATTGGATTCCGCCCAGCGGAATTACACGGTCACAGAGAAGGAAATGCTAGTAGTAGTGTTTGCCCTAGATAAGTTCAGATCGTATATCATTGGATCTAGAGTGACTTTGTATACCGACCACACCGCCATCAGGTACCTCATGTCAAAGAAGGATGCCAAGGCCAGACTTACTAGATGGATCCTTCTACTCCAGGAGTTCGACATTGAGATCAAGGATAAGCCTGGAGTCAAGAATGTGGTGGCGGATCATCTTTCCCGACTAGAGCAGCCTGAGGATTCTGAGCAGATTGATCCCATTTGTGATACCTTCCCAGATGAGGCGATCCTTGCTATCGCCTCACTCCCGTGGTATGCCGATATTGTGAACTTTCTCGTTGCTGGGAAAGTCCCACAAGATTGGCCCAGGCAGAAGCTTGAGACCTTCTTTGCGAAGGCCAAGTCCTACCACTGGGAGGATCCCATCCTTTACCACGAAGGAGGGGATAGCATCTGGCGTCGGTGTATTCCTCAGGAGGAGCATCATAGTGTCCTCACTTACTGCCACAAGCTTGAGGCAGGAGGACATCATTCTGGGAGGAGAACGGCACAGAAAGTGCTCCAATCCGGCTTGTGGTGGCCTACACTCTTCAAGGACTCTGATGAGTTCGTGAAGAGATGTACTGACTGTCAGAGGATGGGCACTTGTGGACAACGTGATATGATGCCGATGCAGCCCATTCATTTCTGTGAGGTTTTTGACGCATGGGGCATCGATTTCATGGGTCCATTCCCTAAGAGTCAGGGATTTGAGTACATTCTGTTGGCCGTAGATTATGTTAGTCGTTGGGTTGAGGCTATCCCCGCCCGAGCCGCAGATGCAAAGACAGTTTGCAGATTTTTGAAGAAGCACATCATCATGCGGTTCGGGGTTCCACGAGTTCTGATTTCTGATGGGGGATCTCATTTTGTCAACGACCAGGTGAAGGCACTTGCTAGCGAGTTCAGTATAGACCATCGTGTTGCCACACCATACCATCCACAGACGAATGGTCTAGCTGAAGTGTCGAATAGGGAGATCAAGAATATTTTGCAGAAAGTCGTCCGCCCTGACCGAAAGAATTGGTCACAGCTTTTGGACTCGGTCTTGTTGGCATATCAGACGTCTTTCAAGACTCCATTGGGTACATCTCCCTTTCGCCTCGTTTATGGCAAGCCATGCCATCTACCTGTCGAGCTGAGGCACAAGTCACTTTGGGCAGTCACAGATATTCTTATGGATCCAGATGGTATAGGAGACCAGAGGAGGGCAGAGTTAGCCGCCTTGGAAGAGCTTAGAGATACAGCTTTCTCAAACAGCCTACATTATAAGGAGAAAGTCAAAGAGTGGCATGATTCTCATATCAGCCACAAACATTTCGAGATTGGACAGAAAGTATGGTTGTTTGATGCAAGGCTACGATTATTTCCAGGGAAGCTACAGAGCAAATGGAAAGGACCCTATTTGGTCAGAAAGGTACACGATAACGGTAGCATTGATATATCCGAGTTATCTTCTGAGAGTACCTTCCGAGTGAACGGCCAGCGGCTCAAACCATTTCTAGATCATGAGCCGCGGGACGTTATTATTGCCGCTATTCACTTTGCGTGAGATGTGGTCTTTTGACTCACATCTTTTGCATCTCACGCCTGATTTTCACTGTTCTTCCACCTGTATAGATCCAATTGTCCATATCAATCCATTCTTTAGTCCCACATCCCGTCTCTCATCTTATGATTATGCTATACTTAGGGTGTACTTTACCCTAAGTATAGGGGGGATGTCGGACCTGCGAGTATTCTTTTCATTCTTTCTGCTCCTGTTTTTGCTGCCTATACTTAGGGATATTTCACCCTAAGTATAGGGGGGGCAGATTCTGTATATTCTTCTTCACTCGGCTTTCCCTTCATGCACAGCTTTCTATACTTAGGATTAGTTAATCCTAAGTATAGGGGGAGACCACCGAGTTCCTTTCATTTTATTCTTTTATTCATTCCTGTACTTAGCCATTCCTTTTCACTTCCCTTTTACTAAGCACGAGTTATGTCTTCTTCATCGCTCTTGATAACTCTGAGGACATCGTTCGAGCTAAGTATAGGGGGGGTGTGTATATATTTTATATATACTTTAGCCATAACTCGTACTTTGTGTGAGTGTGTTAATAAATAAAATGGCTAAAAATCACAAAAATTAAAAATTTTTCATGAACATAAACCTCTTTTATTCTTGCACATACATAGCTAGTGTACAAAGTATTTTTGTAAAAATGATTTCAAAAATCTTTTGTGTAAAGCTTGTGTAAATATTTTGTATCAAAATTATGTATATAGTACAAAATTTTTTCAAAATGTTTTGAAAATCAAAAGTTTGCAAAAATCTTGTGTAAATGTGTGTAAATATCATTTTGCAAAACTTGCACCTCATGCATCATTCATGATTTCAAAACATTTTTCAAAAATTTTTGCATGATTGTAAAATATTTGTAAATAGCATCTTTTGTACATATATGTATATAGTTTTTCCTGGATGAGAGTTGACATTTAAACTAAGCCTGAAATTAAATTGAGAAATGGAGCTTGAATAAGATCTTAATCCACTTAACTTCAAGAGGAACCTTATAGGACTTAGGGTTAAGGCTTTTCAGGTCCATAAGGACTTAATTCTTTGAGTCCACTAGGCTATGAGCATATGTCATCTTGATGAGCCTAAGTAGAGCACTTAACAACACACGCATGACTCTCAGAGACAATGGCTTAACTTGCACCTGCACTTTACACATGGCTCTCCACGGATGAGGTGGTGAGGAGGCAGTTTCCTTTGGCTTGGGGTAGCATATGAGGGTAGTACTTCTAGGCGGAACCTCTCTTCTTCTTATAGTGAAGGAAGTGCACCTCAACTTGGTCTAGTGGTGTTGAAAGCTAAAGACAGAAGCTGTGGGTTGCAATAAAGCTTCAAAAGAGGGATAGTCTACTGGCTCAAGGAGAAATTTCTTATATGCTGCACCATGTAGATATGTTGTACAGAAGTCCTTGAAAAAAAAAATGCAAAAAGAACTCCAAAAAAGTGGTGGGTCGGATTGAAAATTTAATAACCCCACCGGAGTGAAAAGCAAAAGCTTATGGTATCATGTTACATCTCATGAAGCTTGCAGCGGGAGACTTAGCTACACTGGCTAAGCTTCCAAAACTCTATACTTCTACCCCCTCTTCTTGAGCCGGTTGCACTTGAACTTAGAAGGGAATACCCCGCTTCTCGAGGAAAGAGTTGCTAGACTGAGGCATTAGAGTTACCAGGTTGAGGGAGGTTGTTTCTTTGTTACTTCTGAGGTGGGGAGCCACATATCACTTACACTGCATGGAAAGATTCATGGTCATTAGAGTTTGTGTATGTAGACTTGTTCTGATCTGGTTTATTGAGGAGTCTTGTCCATAGACTGGTGGAACTTAGAGGCTGTTGAGTTTTAGGCTTAAGTCCAAATAAGGTTCCGACACATTAATAATCCAAAGATCTGATCAAGCTCCATATTTCAATTTAATGAAGGAAATTTTAATAAGTCAACCTTGATCCATGTACATCCTCTTTTTCTTTTTCTTTTTCTTTCTTTTTCACTTCTTTTTCAAATAAGTGTTTGCTAAGGGACTAGCAAAGTTAAAGCATAGGGGGTGATGAATACCCATTCATCACTCTTTATTCTATTATTTTAGCTACAAAAACCTTTGCAAATACATGTAGATATGTGTAAATACAAATAATTACCAAAAGCATGCATTGTGTAAAAACCTATAATTAGCATGTTTTTGTGCAAAAATAAAAAGAATAAAGAGCAAAAAGAAAAAGAGGGAAATATTTAGAATAAATATTGAGCAACCTAACCCAAGGGAGGGCTCAGCATGGGCCTGACCGCATAAAAGCCAAAGTAGAGGGAGATAGGAGCTCATGTGTATATACTTCTGTAAATACAATAAATTATATTTTCCTCACCCAAAAATATGTTGTAAGTATTTGTATATATCTTATTAAAAACAAAATACAAATAAAAAAATCAAAAATTCAAAAATATACCTTCACCATGTGCATAGACCATCACCCATGTATTTATTTAACCCTATAAATAAATGAAATTATTTTCAGAACTTTTTGTGAATATTCTATGGCATATTTTGTAAATAAAATAAATAAAAAGAAACAAAACAAAAATCAAATAAAAATTACAAAATTAAAATACAAAAATACATTGTATAAATACCATGTATATAAATGTATATATCTATTTATTTCACCCTTATATATATATAATAAAAATAAAATAAAAATATTCTTTTATTCCATATTTTATGATGTAAATAAATAAAATACAAAATAAGCACTAAAAAAAATCAAAAATAAAAATCCATATAGTGTACATATACCTATATATAGAGCTACCCTATTTTTATTTCCAAAAATTAAATAAAAATCACCAAAAAATAGAAAAAAATAAAAGAAAAATATTTCATGTTTTGAGTTTTCTTTAATTCGGCCTATTTCTGCCCTAAAATAAATAAACAAAAATCAAGTACACGTGGCAGCGTCTGACTGGTCCACGGGGGAATGTTGACCCCGGTCAACTCCCCCGCGGACTCCTTCCTTTTCTGGAAGATGCGTGCCGCGCCTCCTTCGCCGATTTATCCACGCGTCTCCAGGCTGTCACCCACTCAACCCCCGTGCTCGGATTCTTCGCCAATCATCCATCATCCTCGCCGGATCTTCCGCCATCAAATCCACGCCTTCTATAGCTGTCGCCACTCAACCCTAATCGCCCCTGTCACCATTTATATCCCGACCTCCGCCGCCTCCGCGCCCGATCTTTGGCCCTTCTCCTCCTTCCCAGTGACCTCCATAGGCTTCGCGAGAGTGACAGCAAGCGTCTGCCCTTGTTGCAGTGAGGCGAGGAAGCGAATCCATTGATCCGGCGATTCTCGCCGTCCTTGCTCCGCCGCCGGCGTTGAGCATCGAGCTTCAGGCCTTGACGCCCTTCGAAGCTACGACCCGGAGTTAGCCACGCTCCAGCACAGTCTACTGCAGCCATCAGGTAGTCGATTAGCTCTTCCATTTCTCCCAATTTCCGATTTCGCCCAAATCGCATCTCCGACGTGCTTCTCTGATTCCGACTATCCCGAGTACCCTTTCGATCATCGGAGCACCTTGTCATCTCCGCCATCTCCCCACGCACCTTCTACGCCCTTTCACTCAACCCAGATCGCACCGGATCTGGGAATCGAGCTCCCCCGCCGACCACCTTCACCGGAGCTCGCCATCTCACCGCACCGATCACCTTCACGCCACCTAACCGGGTCGAGGCAATTTGCCCTCGACCCGTGAGTCTTCTGGTTTACTTTTCAGGTCGAATCGAGGGTGTCTGAAGCCCTTCGCCATCCAGCCAGGAGCTTCATCTCCGCCGACTTCGCCGGAGCTCTTCAGAGCTCGGCTAGGTCATCGGAGACTACCACCCGCCACGGAGCTTCACCGCGGATCTTTTCCGACCTTCAGAGGGCTCACCGGAGGATCCTAGCGCACGCACGAGCCCGGCGAAGTTCGCCGGGGATCTGTTCTTCCAGGACCTCCAGCCGCCGTTGATTGCATCTCCTCGCTCCAGTTCAGATCTTGGCCGTCCATCCTTGGAGCTACCAGTACCGTCCGATCAGAGGAGGAGTGATCTGGAGCGCCCACCAGCCGCAGCCGTTCGATCTACACGTGGCGCGCATCCAACGCTTCATTAATAAAGGGGTAAATATCGTAGGCCCCCCTCGTAGTTTGTAGTTTCATTTTTAGTCCTGTAAGTTGTCGAGTCAGTTATTTATTTTCTGGGATATTTGCACTAAGGACCTCGTACTTATTTTATTTGCACTTATACCCCCGCCTGTTGTGAGCCACGTGCGTCGTCACGTGTTATTCTGGGTTATTTGCAATATATGCCCTGTAGTTCTGGATGTTATTCATTGAATAAAATGTTTTGTTTATTTGCATATATACCCCTGTGAACACTTTATATTCGCATGTGCGTTTTATTTTGGGATATTTGCATATAAGCCCCTTGACTTTTGATACGAGTTATCAATAGGTCCTCGGGACTTATTTTTCTTACATTTGGGTCCTTGAGTGCCCCAGGCACGTGCTTGGCACGTGTTTCGCTGGGTATTTTGCACCAGACCCCCAGAACTTTTGGGTATTTGCACTTAGGTCCCTGTGCACAGTGCCCCACCTTTATTTTTGAATAAAATATCAAACGACCTCCAAATCCAATGAGATTTTGACACATGGCTCCTGCCATGGTGTGGGAATTTCTGTGATTTTTGAGGACATTTTTGATTTCATTTATTATTTTTAAAAATTCAAAAACCCCTATTTTTGCCACTGTTTGACTTTAAAAATAACAAAAAAAATATAAAATCACCCCCAAAAATTCTAAAAAAATTAGATACTGTAGTTTGCTTGTTGTTTGATTTTCTAGCCAATTTTGGCTATCTTTCATCACTTAAAAACCCTAAAAATTGAAAAACCCCTAAAAACTCATAAAAATTATAATAAATAAATTAAAAATCCAAAAACAATAATTAGGGTGCCTAAATTTTCCTTATTCCTTCTAGATTATAGGAAAATTACCTTTAGGGCTTTTTGAGATCCAAGAGTATTTTATTTTTGGGTCTTAAGCCTTGCTGGACAGTACCCTCTGTTTTTCGCATTGTTTGATTTTTAATAAATAATTTACCCATTAGAAAAATTCCAAAAATTCACCAAAAACAGTAAAAAACTTAAAAAACCTAAAACCATTTTTCTGGAATTTTTGTGTGATTTTTGGTGTGTTTAATAAATTGTGGAAGTTGCCTTGTTTTTCCTTTCTCTCATTTTCTCATCATTTAAAAAAATCTAAAAATTATAAAAACAAATAAAAACACAAAAAAAAGACTCCCTTGGATTTCTGACTACATCGTAGGCCGCAAGGCCAATCTGTGCTCCTTGTGTTCGACCCTGGGAGCTATACCAGGTTAATCCTATAGCTAGATCGCTCTATTTTGTGCTTGCTTGTTTTTATCTGATTTGAGTGATTGATTCTTTCTTGATTGACGCATTCGAGTGACTGAGGTCGCAACGACCTCATTTTTATACCTTTACCTCAGTTGTTCGGGTTTTCGCGTCATCAGAATGGCGCCGTTGCCGGGGAACGAACCCGGGTCACCCGCGTGACAGGCGGGAATACTCACCACTATACTACAACGATGCATCATTGGGTGGTGGTACCTGCTATCGTGGGGGATTTCAAGTTCCCTCCGAACACCCTGCAGATGCTCCCTCATTTTCACGGGCTTGCCACTGAGGAACCCCATCTCCATCTCCAGGAGTTTTTGATGATCTGCAGTACTGTCCACGACCGTCATGTGGACCAAGATACGATTCGAATGATGGCCTTCCCTTTTTCACTGGCAGATAGAGCAGCCGCCTGGCTGAAACATCTAGGGAAGTTTGTTTACACCTGGGATCAGCTCCGCACCGAGTACTTGAACAAGTACTATCCACTCGGGCGGACGAATGCAGCGAGGGCCCTGATCAACAACTTCTCCATGCTCCCTAATGAGCAATTTCACGAAGCATGGGAGAGGTTCAGAGAGCTTCTGGATAGATGCCCACACCACGACATCTCGAAGCCGAACCTAGTCCAGAGCTTCTTTAGTGGGATGACACCAGAGCTTCAGGGTCTGGTGAATGCTTCTTGCGGCGGGTCCTACTTTGCCAAGGACCACAACCAAGTCTGGGCCATCTACGAGGAGATGGCAGAAAATTACATGGTGATGTCCCAGACTCGGTTGTACACTCAGAGATCTCAGCAGCCGCCAGGACCCGTGCAGTATCAGCGGATAGCACGGGTTGATGCAGGTCCATCCAGTTCGTCCACAGTTGCGGCCGCACAGGCAGAGTCGGCCACTGCGGACATGGGGATTATCAGCGAGAAGTTGGACCGCATGGAAATAATAGAGAAGAAGCAGTGCCAGGGCATAACTCAGATGGAGCAAATGGCACAAACTCTGAGCGACATGAAGACCCAGCTCTTGTGTCTTCAGGAGGCACAGACGGCTCCTCAGCCCCGTCTTCTGTCGCGAGGCGATTCCGGCGGCAGCCGCAGCTCGTCCCAGCGCTCCAGCTCCTTGCAGCAGCCTAGACAAGTTCACCTTGTACAGGCGGAGCCGTACCAGCAGCAGCAGCCCTCTTACCAGTCACCACCATCTCCAGACTTACAGATGGTGGTATATCAGCCGGATCAGCCTCTGGCAGCACTGCCACCAGACCCCTTTGATGCTGAGCCGTTGATGGATGTCAACGGGATTTGGTATGACCGTCCTCAACCTGGAATCCGACGAGACCATCCCGGATTCAGGTGGGGGAATGGGGGTAACCAGTCCCAACAGCAGCCAGCCGGTCAGGGAGGGCAGTACTCCCAGCAGAGAGATCACCAGCAGCCCCCTGCATATCAGCCACATCAGTCATCATCCTTCGTACCTCGTCCCTACCAGCAGCAGGGACAGAATTGGAGACGTGAGCAGCAAGCTCACCAGCAGCAACATCCTTCCTCTTACCCCTCTCAGCCACAGCAGCAACAGGTCCAGTACCCCTCTCACCCGCACCAGCCACAACAGCAACCTCACTACCAGCGAGGCCACCCGTCAGGTTCTCATGGGCCGACCTATGAGAACCATGCCTTGGACGACCTAGCCCGCCTCGTAATAGAGCAGCAGGATACCATCACACGGGAGATGGATGAGTTCCGCCAGGAGATGCGGGAGATAGTAAGAGGGAAGGCCGCCATTCCGGCCCAGATTGAGCCGAACCCGAACAACCTAAAGAGGAAGTCTGAGCAGGTAGATTTCACAGAGTTTGCCACTCCTAGTGATTCATTTGGTGATATGTCTGCATATCTATTTGATACTGATTTTGTCACACTTAGGAGAGGTAGGATGCTAGCAGGAGGCGCCTCGTCTGAGCGACGTCCCCATGCCACTTCCAGAGCGCCAGACGAGGAGGAGCGCGGTACTGATGCCGCGAGAGATGATGATGGTGGTGTTGACACCACCATGGATGCTGATCCCGCCGACGGTACTGAGGCCGTTGCTTCACCAGTTGGAGGAGGTGGTACTGATGCCACCGCAGTTGCTGAGCCAGAGCGCGGTACTGATGCCGCGAGTCGACATGCCGAGGGTGGTACTGAGGCCACCGTTTCTACTTCTGCTAGTCCTGTTGTCTTTCAGTCTGTACATGTACCTCAGGATACTTCTGAAAATAAAGGAAAGGGTGTATTTTATTCTGATCCACCTGTGGTGATTGATAATGTATGTGTGGATTCTGCCGTACTTGAGCATCCTAGACCCTATCCTAGTCCTTCATCTGAGAAGGACCCTGTAGTCCCCTTCCCTAGAGCACTCCATTTGGGTAAGGGGCAGAAAAAAGAAAATCAGAAAAAGAATCAGCAGGTAGAGTTCAGCCAGCAGATGATCGACAGATTGCATATTCAGCTGACTCTTCAGGAGGCCTTGGAGCACATCCCTCTACTCCAGAGATCACTCAAAGACAGGACCACAGTTAGGAGGAAGAGGATGAACCATCAGTCTGAGATCCATGTGCTTACTCGTGCCACTTATTTCGCGATTCAGAACCGTCTGTCGGCCAAGAGGCCAGATTCAGGAGCCCCGTATGTCAGATGCCACATCCATGAGCAGAGGTTTGACCGCACTCTATTAGACATCGGTTCTTCGATCAACCTACTTCCGGCAGCTCTTCTCGACCGCTTCGAGTTGGGCACTCTACGACAGAGCAGGACGGTCCTTCAGTTTGCTGATCGACCTGTCAAGAGGCTGAAGGGGTTGCTGAGGGACGTTGTCGTCACGATTCAGGGCCTGAAATTCCCCATGGACTTCGTTGTGTTGGACATGGAGATCCCTGTGTCTGTGACCGATAGCCCCATCATTTTAGGACTCCCGTTCTTGGCCACAACCAAGGCAGTGACCAACCATGATAGCAGGAAGGTATACTTTCGTGTCGAGGGCGAGAGTGTACAAATAGAGACGGTCGAGGATATCAGAGCCAAAGATTCAGCTTGCTCAGAGCTGACCACAGATTCAGAGTAGATGATAGAGTCAGGGCGAGACATCCACCATGACTGCGACTTTGTGATTATTGATGATGATGCAGTTTGGGCAGATCCAGTCGCACATGCCATCCTCTCACTTTCAGAGTCCGCTGATGCAGAGACGCCAACAGAGGAGAGCTTGGAGAGCGCATTCCTGGTCCAGGATACATTTCAGGCAGCAGACCCAGTTCTTGACCGTGGGACAGATTTTTGTGAGTTTGATACATATCCCTCAGAGTCAGATGATGATTTGGCAGAGTTTGATGATTGTATACCATGTCTGACTTCCACTGAGCCTACAGCTAGGGAGGAGGTTGATTCCATGTAGAGCAGAGACAGTCCAACCGAGCAGCCTTCTCCAGATTCAGATTGTGAGCGAGAGTTTCCGTTCTCCCATGCAGATTTGGCAGCATTCACTCAGACTTTCCAAAGGCCAGATTCGCCAGCACCTACTTGTCTAGAGCTGAAGCCGCTTCCTGCGTCGCTGAAGTATAGGTTCCTTGCGGGTGAGCATGAGATGTACCCAGTCATTATCTCCGCCGATTTGACTGGAGAGCAGGAATCCTGTCTGATGGGGGTTCTTGAAAAGAACCGTAAGGCGATTGGATAGAGTGTAGCCGATCTCCAGGGGATAAGTCCGGCACTATGCTCCCACCATATCTATCTCGAGGAGGAGGCGAAGCCGTTGCGTGAGTTCCAGCGGCGGCTGAACCCGAATCTTCGAGAGCTTGTCATGAAGGAGATCTCGAAATGGTGGAGCGCTGATTTTATCTACCCCATCTCCGACTCCAAGTGGGTCAGTCTGTTGCATGTGGTTTCCAAGAAGACGGGCATCACTACAGTTCTCAGCGAGTCTGGAGAGGAGATCGCTACCCGAGTACCCACTTCTTGGCGGGTCTGCGTAGATTACAGACGACTCAACCAGGCCACTAAGAAGGATCATTTCCTCCTGTCCTTTATAGATCAGATCATTGAGAGGCTGGCAGGGAAGAGCCATTACTGCTTCTTGGATGGGTACTCCGGCTACAATCAGGTGGCCATCGCGCCCGAAGACCAGGACAAGACAACCTTCACCTGTCCCTTCGGGACATATGCCTTAAGACGCATGCCATTTGGGCTATGCAACGCCCCTGCGACATTTCAAAGATGCATGCTGTCTATCTTTTCGGACATGGTGGGGGAGTGCTTAGAGGTCTTCATGGATGATTTCTCGATCTACGGCGACGGATTCGACTCCTGTCTTGACTGCCTAGATCGAGTCCTTTAGCGATGCATTGAGGTTCACCTTGTATTGTCTAGGGAGAAGAGTCACTTCATGGTGACTCAAGGGATGGTGCTTGGCCATATCATCTCAAACAGGGGCATGGAGGTTGATCCGGCCAAGGTGGATGTCATTAGAAAACTCGCGCCACCGTCTAACTTGCGACAGTTACGGTCTTTTCTGGGGTACATCGATTTCTACCGACGCTTCATTCATGATTTCAGTAGGATTGCCTGACCGTTGACTAATCTGCTGACAAAAGACACCGAGTTCCTTGTCGATGACAAGTGTCTATCGTCGTTTGAGACTCTCAAGAGACGTGTTGTAGAGGCTCCTGTTCTCCAGCCGCCTGATTGGTCTCTCCCATTCGAGATCATGACGGATGCCTCCGATTTTGCCGTAGGGGACGTGCTGGGACAGAGAAGGGATGGAGTCCCATTTGCTATTCACTACGCTAGCCGTACATTGGATGCCGCACAGTGGAACTACACTGTCACTAAGAAGGAGATGCTAGCCGTAGTCTTCACCCTAGATAAGTTCAGATCTTACATCATTGGATCTAGAGTGACCATATACACTGATCATACCACCATCAGGTACCTCATGGCAAAGAAGGATGCCAAAGCCATATTGACCAGATGGATCCTTCTACTCCAGGAGTTTGACATAGAGATTAAGGATAAGCCTGGAGTCAAGAATGTGGTGGCGGATCATCTCTCCCGATTAGAGCATCTTGAGAATTCTTAGCAGACTGAGCCTATTTGTGAGACCTTCCCAGATGAGGCGATCCTTGCTATCGCCTCTCTCCCGTGGTACGCCGATATCGTGAACTTTCTTGTTGCTAAGAAAGTTCCACAAGATTGTCCCAGGTAGAAACTTGAGACCTTCCTTGCGAAGGCCAAGTTTTACAATTGGGAGGATCCCGTCCTTTACCATGAAGGAGGGGATAACATCTGGCGTCGGTGCATTCCTCAGGAGGAGCATCACAGCGTCCTTACTTACTGCCACAAGTTTGAGGCAGAGGGACATCACTCAAGGAGGAGAACGACACAGAAAGTGCTCCAATCCAGCCTATGGTGGCCTACCCTCTTCAAGGACTCTGATGAGTTCGTGAAGAGGTGTACTGACTATCAGAGGATGGGCACTTGTGGACAGCGTGATATGATGCCGATGCAGCCCGTTCATTTCTGTGAGGTTTTTGACGCATGAGGCATCGATTTCATGGGTCCATTCCCTAAGAGTCAGGTATTCGAGTACATTCTATTGGCTGTTGATTATGTGAGTCTTTGGGTTGAGGCCATCCCCGCCCGAACCGCAGATGCTAGGACTGTTTGCCGATTTTTTAGGAAGCATATCATTTCACGGTTCGGGGTACCTCGAGTGTTGATATCTGATGGGGGGTCTCATTTCGTCAACGACAAGGTAAAGGCCCTTGCTAGCGAGTTCAGCATAGACCATCGAGTTGCCACTCCATACCACCCTCAGACGAATGGTCTTGCTGAAATGTCGAACCGGGAGATCAAGACTATATTGCAGAAAGTCGTCCGCCCTGACCGAAAGGATTGGTCACAGCTTTTGGACTCGGTCTTGTGGGCATATAGGACGTCTTTCACGATGCCTTTGGGTACATCTCCCTTTCGCCTCGTTTATGGCAAGCCGTGCCATTTACCTGTTGAGCTGAGACATAGGTCACTTTGGGCTGTCACTGATATACTTTTGGATCCAGAGAGTGTAGGAGATCAGAGGAGGGCAGAGTTAACAGCCTTGGAGGAGCTTCGTGATACCACCTTTTCAAACAGCCTACATTATAAGGAGAGAGTGAAGGAGTGACATGATTCTCATATCAACCACAAGCATTTTGAGACAAGACAGAGAGTATGGTTGTTTGATGCTAGGCTTCGTCTATTTTCAGGGAAGCTACAGAGCAAATGGAAGGGACCGTATTTGGTAAGAAAGGTACATGACAATGGGAGTATAGATATATCTGAGTTGTCTTCTGAGAGTACCTTTCGAGTGAACGGCCAGCGGCTCAAGCCATATCTAGATCATGAGCCGCGGGTCGTTGATGTTGCCCCGATTCACTTTGCGTGAGATGTGGTCTCTTGACTCACATCTATTACATCTCACGCCTGATTATCACTATTCTTCCGACATGTATAGATCCAGTTGTCCATATCACTCTATTCTTTAGTCCCGCATCCCTTTTCTCATCTTATGATTATGCTATACTTAGGGTGTACTTTACCCTAAGTATAGGGGGGGTGTCGGACTCTCGGGTATTCTTTTAATTCATTTCTACCTCTGTTTTGCTGCCTATACTTAGGGATATTTTACCCTAAGTATAGGGGGGGTAGACCCTGTACATTCTCACTCGGATTTCCCTTTATGTACATCCTGCTATACTTAGGATTATTTGATCCTAAGTATAGGGGGAAATGCCGAGATCCTCTTGCATTTCTATTCAATCATTCGTCTTTGTATATAGCATTCCTTTTCACTTCCCTATACTAAGCACGAGTTATGCCTTCTTCATCGCTCTTGACTTTGAGGACATTGTTCGAGCTAAGTATAGGGGGTGTGTATATATTTTATATATACTTTAGCCATAACTCGTACTTTGTGTGAGTGTGTTAATAAATAAAATGGCTAAAACCCAAAAATCCATAAAAATTTAAAAATTTTCCTTGTAAATAAAAATTCTTTTATTGCACATACATAGCTAGTTGTACAAATTATTTTTGTAAAAATGTTTGTAAAAACTTTTTGTGTAAATAGTATGTAAATATTTTCTTATCAAAATTAGGTATATAATACAAAATTTTTCCGAAATGTTTTGAAAATCAAAAGTTTGCAAAAACCTTGTGTAAATTTGTGTACATATTTTGCAAAACTTGCATTCATGCATACATCCATGGTTTCAAAATATTTTTCAAAAATTTTGCACATGTGTAAATAGTTTGTAAATTGTATCTTTGTAAATATTTGTATAATTTTTCCTGGATTATAGTTGGCATTTAAACTAGCCTGGAATTAAATTGGAAAATGGAGCTTGATTAAGATCTTAATCCACCTAATTATAAGAGGAACCTTATAGGGCTTAGGGTTGAGACTTTTCAGGTCCATGGTGACTTAATTCTTTGAGTCCACTAGGCTATGATCATATGTCATCTCAATGAGCCTAAGTAGAGCACTTAACAACACACACATGACTCATATAGACAATGGCTTGACTTGGACCAGCACTTTACACCGAGCTCTCTACGGATGAGGTGGTGAGAAGGCAGTCTTCCTTGACTTGGGATAGCATATGAGGGTAGTACTTCTAGGCGGAACCTCTCTTCTTCTTAGAGTGAAGGAAGTGCGTCTCAACTTGGTCTGGTTGCTATGAGGTCTAACGACAGGAGTTGTGGGTTGCAATAATGCTTCAAAAGAGGGATAGTCTACTGGCTCAAGAGGAAAAACTCCTTCTGTACATATGCTGCACTTTGTAAATATGTTGTACAGATGCACATAAAAAAAAATGCAAAAAGAAAATAACTCCAAAAAAGTGGTGGGTCTGATAGAAAATGATAATCCCACCGGAGTGTATATAGTGCAATAAGCAAAGCTTGAGACTCATGTTCCATCTTATGTAGCTTGCAACAGGGAGACTTAGCTACACTGGTTGAGCTCCCAAGGATACATGGCTACACTGGCCATGGTCCATTCTCTTCTTCCCCGTCTTCTTGAGCCGGTTGAACTTGAACTTAGAAGGGAATACCCCGCTCCTCGAGGAAAGAGTGGTCAGACTAGGGTCATAGAGTTACCTTGTTGGGGAGGGTTGTCATTTTGCTACTTTTGAGGTGGAGAGCTATACCTCACTTACACTGTACAAGGAAAGATTCATGGTCTTCAGGGTTTGTGTATGTAGACTTGTTCTGATCTGGATTATTGAGGAGTCTTGATTATAGATTAGTGGATCTTAGAGGCTGTTAAGTTTTAAACCTAAGTCCAAATAAGGTTTCGACACATTAATAATCCAAAGATCTGATCGAGCTCCATATTTCAATTTAATGAAGGCAAGTTTAATAATCAACATGGATCCATGCATTTTCTCCTCTTTTTCTTTGTCCTTTTCTTTTTCACTTCTTTTTCAAATAAGTGTTTGCTAAGGGACTAGCAAAGTTAAGTATAGGGGGTGATGAATACCCATTCATCACTCTTTATTCTTTTATTTTAGCTACAAAACTCTTGCAAAACATCATGTATATATGTGTAAAAAGAATAATTTATCAAATTGCATGCATCTTGTAAATATGCATAATTAGCATGTTTTTGTGCATAAATAAAAGAATAAAGAAATAAAAGAAAAAGAGAGAAATATTTAGAATAATTATTGAGTGACCTAATCCCAAGGGAGGGCTCAACATGGGCCTGACCGCAAAAGAATCTAAGTAGAGAGAGATAGGGAAGCTCAATCATGTGTACATATACCTATGTATATAAATAAAATTATTTCCTCAAAATAAAAATAAAATGTGTTTTTGTTAATTTATACATATTTATAAAAATAAAATAAAAATCAGAAAAATAAAAATAAAAATAAAAATACTAAAAATCATTTTCCATATTGTATATATACCATGTACATTTGTATATACATCTATTTATTTAACTAATGTAAATAAATATTAAAAATAAAATAAAAATACCTTTTTATTCCAAATTTTATGTTATAAATAAATAAAATATAAAATTGGAATAATTATATAAAAATAAATAATTAAAAAAAATAAAAAATACATACATGTATATAGCTATATATATTAATAATATAATGTAAATACATAAATTATTTTTCAAAAAAATAAATAAAAATCACTAAAAAATTATTTGAAAATAAATAAACATTTTTCATGTTTAAAGTTTTACGAAATAAAAGCATTTAGTATTTTTATTGAATTTTCAAATATTTAATAACTGGCTGCTTCTGATTGGTCCACGGGGGATGTTGACCCCCGGTCAACTCCCCCCTTGGACCAGTCGACCCGGATCTTTGCGCCTCGACCCGATTTCTCATACTTTTCCCCGCTTGATCTGAGCTCCAAATACCCAAACCCCGTGTGCTAATTAACCCTTGCTGATCCGAGATCTTCGCCCGATCATTTGCCTAGGGGTCCGTGCTACACCAAGCCGGACCCGATCCCATTTTCTCGGACCTGCACCACTATTTAGCGTCGCCTCTGCCGTACATTCCCCGCCATCTTTGGCTATGCTCCTTCCTCCTAGGACCTCCATCAGCTCCCTTAGAGTGACAGCTATTCGAGCGTGGTGTCGAAGAGAGGAGAGGGAGCCTCCAGCCATCGATCCGGCGACCTTCGTCGCCGTGCGCTGCCGCGAGGTGTGCCTGAGCCTCGGGACCCGATGACCCTTCGAGGCGAAGACCCAGAGCTCCGCGAGCTCGTCCATAGTCGATTGCAGCCACTAGGTAACTTCGATTCTTTCTAGAATAGGTTAATTTTCCATTTCGCCCAAATCGTTCCTCCGCCGTTGCCGATCGATTCCCATCGCTCCGATCACCCATTTCACCATCCGATCCGACCATCACCTTCATGAGACTTCTCCTCACCTTCTGCACCCAATCACCCAACTTGGTTCACCCCGGAACCAAGATTCGACCTCCTCCGTCGTAGCCTCGCCGGAGGTCACCCATTCGACTCACCTGCGCATCCACTTCACCCCTAACCGGGTCGAGGCAATTTTCCCTCGACCCAGGAAGCTTTTGGTGCCCATTTGCAGGTCACAGGACCCCATCTGGGGATCGAGTCATCCGAGCACAGGAGCTTCCCTCCTCCGCCGTCGCCGGTCCGCTCTGGTGGTCCCTGGCTTCATCGGAGGAGCTCATCAGCTGCGGACCATCGAGGCGGAGTGTTTCCATATCCCAGCAGCGTCATCGAGCTCTCCACCACGCACATTGGGCCGGCGAACTTCACCGGCGGCTTGTTCTTGGAGAAGCTCCAAACACCGTCAGATCCGGACCGAGGCTCCAGTTTTGATCGCGACTGCTCGATCGCGAGAGACCTTCACCGCCCGATCCAGGAGAGCTTTGATCCTGACCATCCATCAGCTGAAGAGGCGTGCGCGAGCCACCACCCTCCGATCCTCCACGTGGCACCTCTCCAGCCGAAGATCTCAATAAGGGGTAAATTTCTTGTAGGCCCTTGTCCTTTTGTTTTTACTATTTAGTCCTGTAAATATTTAGTTTGGTTGTTTTTATTTAGACATTTACAGTTAGGACCTTTATGTTTCTTTTATTTGCAATTAAGTCCCTGTGTGTGTGAGCCACATGCATCGACAAGTGAGGTCTTGGACATTTTGCACTTTTTATCCTATAGTTCCTTGGTGTTATGGATTGATATTTTATAAATAGGAATTACTTTTATACCCCTCTGTGTCTGGATCACGTGTGTTGCGCGTGCACTTTGGGATTTTTGCAACCAAGGCCCTGCCTTTATTTGCGTGTTATTGTTTAGTCCTAGAAATACTTTTTCTTGCATTTAGGTCCCTGACAGCTGTGAGCCTTTGTTTTTATTGAATAAAATATCAAATTAAATCCAAATTAGGTGAAATTTGGACACGTGGCCCCTGCCACTGTGTAAAAATTTCCCTAATTTTTTGGTACATTTTTTAGGCTTTTTGATATTTTTAAAAATTCAAAAATAGTGATTTTTCTTACTGTCTGATTTAGAAAATCAAAGAAAAATACTAAAACTATTTTAAAACTTATAAAAAATTAGTGATTGTTAGTTTTAGTGTGTTTGAATTTCTATCCAATTTTCATGATTTTGAATATATAAAACCCTTAAAAATTAAAAAACACTAAAAATCTTATAAAAATTCTAAAAATTCTATAAAAATCAAAAAAATATAAACTCTTTTTCTGAATCTTGGTTTTTGTTTATATTTTTCATAAAAATTACCTCCAGACTTTTATAGGTCCATTTTATATTTTTAATGGACCTTTCAAGTCTAGCTGGACAGTGATTCCCTGTTTTTGTCTTTCTAGATTTTTAGAAAATCGTATAAAAATTAGAAAAATCTGAAAAATTCATCAAAAACATTAAAAAACCTAAAAAACATAAAAATATTTTTATTAGAATTTTCTATGCATTTTTGAGTGTTTTTAATAATTGCTTAAGTTGCTTGTTTTGCCTTTTTCTTCTTTTTCCCCATTATTAAAAATCCAAAAAATATAAAAATAATTAAAATCCTCCAAAAAAATATATTATTCCTTTTTATTGATTTTGACTACTTCATAGGTCGCGAGGCCAATTCGTGCTCCCTTACACCGACCCTGTGTGCTATACCAGGTTAATAATTTAGCGAGGACCGCTTCTTTGTTTTTACTGTTTGATTTCTCATTTGGTGGTTCTACATTTTCTTGTTGGGTCCGATTTTCCGAGATCCGGGTCGCAACGACCCGAGAGTATTTTTACCTTACCCGGATTTTAGAAGGGATTTTTCGTTTCATCAGGGGCACAACTGATAAAACGGCAAGAAGTGAGGGGCACAACTGATATTATCAAAAAGATAGGGGCATAACTGATATTGCGATATCTCAGAGGGGCACAAGTGATAAAATCCCAATAATTTATTTCTCATTCGATTAATTTCTATTATGGGTACTCATTTTGAATGGCAAATATACTTTACCTAAATTTCACATCCTTTCATCCTGAAATGACAATTAGCTCACTAAAACGGCCATTTTAAGTTGCTTATAAAAGAAAAGCCATTCCCTTTGATTTTGCTTCAGTCTTTTATTATCGATCCATTCACTCCTTCCATCATCTGAAGTGTAGAATTTCTTATACACACTAAGATAGTATTCCATTATCTATTAGGGACTTGCAGAGTGACATTCTACTACGTGCTTCATTTGCAAGCGCTTGAATCCCGATGAGCGCCTTATAAGTTTTCTCCTTGCTCAATAAAATTTCGGTTTACGCTACGTCACATTTCACACGTGTTTATATTAAGGATCACAAATTTCGTACTTCCGGTTAGAGTTGTCTGTGTAAGCAACTTTTTAGGATTAGAGTTGTTTGTGTAAAAAACTTGTTGTCCTGGTTAGAGGATAGAGTTATCCGCATAAATAGCTTATTGTAATACAATTGGCTTGTTTGTATAGGTAGATTATGTAGTGGAAAAGATCAAGTGATTGATCAAATTGAAAGCATAAGTCTGGTGACTCAAGTCATGATTTTAATACAAGAGAATGTTCATGTCTTTTCTATGTGTTTTTTCTTTGAGATGTGAATACATGCATCTTTTCCTACTATTTGCTTTGTCTCTTTCCATTTGAGATATATGATATTTCTGTTCTGCGAAGGAGGGAACGCAAGAACTAGGGAAGAGTGATGTAAAACAACTTATGCTATGAGGTATACATCTTTTTCCTCTTCGTAAGAGAGTATGACATCTCTGGAGAATAAATATATGGACATAAGGTATGCTTGTATGAAAGCTTAAGAGAGTTTGAAACGTCCTGTGTTTAGGTTCTCGATCTGTTAACAGAGAAAACTGGCTCTGACAACTTGTTGGTCTCAGGTCCAAATAGACCCGTTGACAACCACCCAAAATGCTTCAGCCGAAGTTGTTAAGAAGTAATCCCCACAACTTATAACACACCCACACTTCAGTTGCGGATGCACGCTCCGGGTAGTCTTTTCCTCATATCTCTTTGTATGGGTGGCTCCACATCTCGGGTAGCTCTTTCCATTATCATGGGGAAAATAGCTATGATATCATTTGTAATGTCTCGGACTTAGGTCACCAGTCCTTAACGGAGAAAACTGACCCTAACAAATTGTTGAGCTCGGGCCCAAATGGATCCATCACCCAAAATGCTTAAGTCTAAGTTGTCAAGTAGTTTCTCTATCACTTATAATCTACACCCACACTTCGTTAGTTTAGATGTGGAACTATATTTGGAGACTAGAGTATTAGAAGGGTTTGAACCAATTGGTCAACTTTGTATGCAAGTGAGTATAATATGTACATCTTCCTAGGGCATGCTAGGAATGAGCTTATATTTAGGGGGCAAAGGTTTTATTCTGAAAATGTGATTGAGCAGTGTAGGACGTTGTGTTCCTCATGACAAGTATAACATGATGTAATACCTTTATTGTGTTATATTTATATTAATATATATACCTTGAGGTGGTTCCCTGCTTGGGAGGCCACCTTTTTTACTCTAAAAAAATATGTACATCTTCCTATTCGTGATCGCACCAAGATAAATGGACGGACTAGCTAAAGCAACAAAATAGCTTCCCGTCTATCTGCTGATTATGTATCAATCATGGCAATAAGATTCTCCCGATGGTTTATTATGCAAAGAATGGTACTACATGCAGGAGGTGGATCCTGTGCTGTAGTGCAGAGGTCTGCTGTAACTCCAACCGTGCCTCAATCGCTCGATCTTGATCGAGCGGTTCACATGAAATCCGAGCTTTTTTTAGGCTTTACCATGTGAACCGCTCGATCAGGATCGAGCGGCTGGGGCGCGGTTGAGATTTACTGCAGACCTCTGCATTACTGCAGAGATCCGCGCTCCTACATGCAACCCACTGTAATGCTTTTACCAGAAATTCCCGTATTATTATAACATGAACCATGTTCTTCTGTAATCCAAGAGTAATGACTTATCATATAATTGATTGGCTAAATGAAGGACTGGACTGTACCTAAGAACTGGGAACGGTGCACTCAATCCCTCCATATGTATATTTGTTGTGTTCATTAAATTAGGTTTCCTGTCAAACGAGGACGAGTGGTGACACATTCAATGCGAACTGCACATAATATCTTGTGCCCTCTCCGCCTACATGCAAATTCTCGATATTAAAGGACCTCATGTACAGTAACATACCGAATAAAACTGCTGCACGTATTTATTTCAATTCTGTTGGTTGTGGTCTACTTCAGGTGCCCTCTGTGTGCATTTATGCCGCAACTCTCGATCTGGCTTTGGCGGTACACGCTTCGTCAAGGCCTCGAGACATTAGGAAACCAATGAAATCGAGATGATTCAATGGGGCATTTACTGTTGACCACCGAAGTCTCGAATGCATAGCGTGAGTGGTCGATTTCACCTGCAACGAGGCGTTGCTCTCGTGCAGGTTAGGGTAACGTAGATCTCAGATCAAGATCGAGACAGTTCCTCGATGAAGTTACATATGATGCGAAAGCTCCCAATTAATATTGCTATGCATATCCATGAATATGATATAAGCTTATGGGAAGAATTCGGATTTACTTGAGAAGGAGAAATAAAGGAAGAAATACAGAACCGATAGACGCAGGGTGTGGTAGTTCTTACATCCTGTTTAATCCAACCGTTGGAGTCTCCAGGCTCAATTTATATTTGACCAGAAGGTTAGTTTTACCCAAAAAAAATTTCCTTTTGAAAAACGACCACGATTCATTTTACCCAAAGTACCAAGGCATAAGTCTACAGCAAATAAATTCTGATCATACTTATAAGACTATACAATCATGATCTATTCTCACGCTCACTAGTTGTGATCCTTCATTACAAGAAAAATGAGTTGTGGCCATGGTATGTGGCTACGGAAGCTTGTGGCCACGATAATTCCGCGGCCACTAGTTTCTAGTAGCTACAATCCGTGGCCAAAGTCTTCATACAAGAGTTGTGGCCACGACAAGTTCTGTGGTCACTTGTAGTGGCCACGACATATTCATGGTTAGAGAACTCTCGTGACGAGACTTGTAGCTACGGCTACATGCCACGAAGTGCCGTGGCCAGAGCTCAATTCCGTGGCCACAAGCTCCACATCCATGGGTATAGTTTTGTGGCTACAACTTGTTTTCCTTGTAGTTCTTCCAAATATACCATATTGTTGATGCAATAACATTTCCTGTCAGTTCCACAACAAACCCTAATCAGCGTGCCTCATGGATCACATCTCGCATCATTTTCTCGTTAAATATCGATATTTTTGTACTTTGACATACTACATTTCATACATTTAGAGATAACTGAACAATTGAAGAACTAATATTGTTGTGTAACCTCATTTTTACCTGTATCGAACACATCCGTTTTCTACACTGACTCTCCATTCCAACGTCGGTCAGCGTTAGGAATCTCCTTGTCGATGTCGACATGGAAATTGTGCCCAATTTACATTAATTATTGCACCACAAACCATTTATTTCAATAGTGATATGTTCCCTTTTCTCTACACACATTCAATCACCATGCTAGAGTCCATTTCTAGCTACATTCATCATTTATGAGGGTCCAAAGAATATCGTGTTGGACAAGGAATAATCATCTCTATAAACTAGATCAGATTGGAAACATTGGTTGGAAATGAAATAGTGACCCAATAGTTGTTGGTATATTTGCACCAATTGTAAAGGTATTGTGCAAATTCGATAGTGATGAAAAGTCATAAGTGGGAGTCGCTTATGAGGCTAATATTCAATGGAAATTCATGATATTAAATGACTTACTTGGAAATTTTTTATGCCAAGTGTGATAGACAACTTGGATCCACTTGACAAAGCATGCTTACTTTTACATCAAAATTTCTTATATAATGATAACAATTTATTGTTAAATCATCACATTATTGTAGGCTTTCATGATACAATAGAAACTTTAGTATATAATGTGATGAGAACATTTATTCATTAATGAAGAGTTTTCTTTATCCAGGGATGCAATGGGTGACTTTTGACATGCATCTACTATCCAAAATCATGAAAAATAGATTCAGAGATTCAAAAATAATGTTGGTCAAAACTTCAGAAATAAATATGAAATTTAATAATTGTTATTTTTCAATTTAATCAAGTGATGGAAAATAGATGGTTGAGAAACTCCTACATTATAAATGGTGGAGCAAGTGCTAGTGAGCGCAATTGAAGCCTTTTGAGTGGATTCATACTTTGAGAAGAAAAAATTAAACCAAACAAGATAAGAAGGTTGGTTTTTTATCATTGTCAATTGACATCTTAAATTTGACCTTGATCTTGTGGTAAATCTTTGACATAAAATAGTTAGTATTTTACATATAACATTACATATTATATAAGCAATAATATTTCTTTTATAGGAAGAAAAATGAAAATAATACAATAGCAGACCTGATATCATTAGAAGATGTGAATTTATATAGTGAGTGATTAAAAGAATACGATGTTGATATAATCATTGTGGACGATTTGGATGCTTGTATTGATGATCCTATATTAGCATTGCTTCATATCTGATAAGCTAAAATTGTGGGGGGGGATCTACATAATCATTTATTATTTTATAATTTTTAAATATTAATATTTTTGTTTATATATTTTCACGTAGATATTTGCATTATGGACATTAAGAAAAATTTTGAGAGAAAAAGAATTTTGTAATGAATTATGTCAATATATCTCTGCTTTTAAATCTTACATGACAACTTTATGAATCTTATTGACTTGTTTTGTGAAATTTTACTTGAGTCAACATCTTGGTTTTTAAATAACATACATCTTGTTATATGATGTGACTTTTTCATATGAAGGAAAATTTGATTGCTTGTGTGTATATATATGTATATGCACGTGTAATAATTAAATACTAAACATGATTTTTTTCATTTATAAAATTGATCCAACCAATTCGACCTTCATAAAATTTGTAGATCGATTTTATCCTTGATCTGTATAAAAGTTGGCTGCATACTGACGTCACTACGGGTTTAGACCACTGGTTCGATTTCATTCAACAATCAATCCAATTTTTTAAACCTTGATGGATACAAACTGACTAGAAAAAGAGTAATAAATAGGGTCAGGTCAACTCGATAAAAAGTCGAAAAATAAAGAAAGTCGGAAGAAAGCTAACTCAAATTATCGAGTTGACCTGACCCTATTTATTACTCTTTTTCTAGCTAGTTTGTATACGTGGCACATACATATAAACAAATAACCACATCTCTTTATGCCTATCTCCTTTCAGCTTAATTCTTTTGTGCACATAAATAGAAGAACAAAAGTAGATTCATAGCCAAAAAATAGTCTCCGCAAAAAGGAAACACTGACCCAAATTATACAAATCAGAAATCTTTTTGTGCTTGTATATATTTGCATACACCTTCAAATTATTCAAATAAAAATCACAAAATCAATTATTGTAGCATGCATGTGTAACTAACATAGATTGTTTTTATTGTTGTTCTATATAATAGAAATAGAACATAGATCACACGAACGAACAAACAAGCAAGACAATCACAACATATGAGAACGCACGTCTTTCATCTTACTCGGTGGAGCGGACATGTCTATTTTTCAGTGGTGAAAACAAAAGTACATATGATATAAAAAGAAGTCCTAATTGTTGGGGATAATAGGCGTGTCCCTAAACCCCTTTCCTGGGGCAAAGATGGCACACAACAAATATTTTCCCCACACGGGAACGAAATGACAACAATGACAAGCAATCACACAAGCAACCACACAAGATCAAGATTTTTACGTGGAAACCCTTACTCGATGTGAGCAAGAGAAAATCCACGGGGCAAGACCGGCAAAAAATCCACTATGGTCAAGATGAGCCAAATGTTCTTTCAATTTTGTTGCCCAACAAAATCGAGATACAAGTCACAATCACAATGATGGTTCTTCTACAAGTAGCAAACTATCCTAGGTACCTAAAATACCAAAAATGTGCACAAATCCAAGAAGATGGAGTGGCTTCCTTGTGGGCTCCCGGATGGAGACCCGAAATCGGCTTCGGCTCCTTGAGGTCGTTCCCAACGACTTCCTTGCTCCCATACTCGAGCTCGCATAACACACGGCTCCTCTCGAGCTCACCAAGATGGCTGCTCCCTGTTGAACCTGCATAGCCCAAGTGTCTGCACGTCGCCCACTGCTCAACCAACGAAGAAGGAGGAGGGGAGCCCGACTGCACCCTCGCTCTTTCTCTTTCAGCCTCTTCTTCTAGCGGCTGGAAAAACAAGGGTTTCTCAAACCCTTTCTCTCGTTTTGGAATCGAGATGGAATGGAATGAATCATAGCTCACTGACCGCTGCTAAATCTGGGCAAATAACAAAGTGCCCTTGAAAAAAGACAAATAGCTGCGGCCCAAAGTTGAGGCTGGACTGCAATAAACCCAACAACCTCCCCCTCCAGCCCCAACGGGGAGTTGTTGTCCTGTGAGGGAGATTAAGAAGAAGTGACACCGCTCAGCTCTCTACAGAGTTGAAGCTTGTCATGAGTGACTGTCTTGGTCAACATGCCCGAGGGGTTCTCATTAGTGTGAATCTTCTTCAACATGAGTTGCTTCTGGTCAATTACATCCCTCAGCCTCAACACTTCTTTCCCAGCCTCTGCTGCTGCTTTATATTCTGCCTCAGTAGTCGAGAGAGCAACGCATTTCTATAGCTTGGATTGACATGATATGGCTCCCCCTGCAAAGGTAAAAATGTAGTCTGAGGTAGACTTTCTCAGGTCCATGTCACATGCCATATCTGCAACAGTGTAGCTACAGAGTTGGGGATCTGACCTCCCAAACACAAGACACATACTTGAGGTCCCTCTCAAGTATCTCAAGATCCATTTCACGACCTCCCAATGGTCCTTCCCCCGATTGGATATGAATCTGCTCACCACGCCCACTGCATGGGCTATATCGGGTCTAGTGCAAACCATGGCGTACATGAGGCTCCCAACTGCGGACTTGTATGGGATCTTGGTCATCTCTGTTTTCTCCTCAGAAGTGGATGGATATGATTCTTTGGTCAGCTTGAAATGAGAGGCTAAGGGCGTGTTGACAGGCTTGGCATTCTTCATGTTGAACCACTCCAACACGCGTTCAACATAGCTTTCTTGTGACAACCACAACATGCACTTCTTCATGTCACTTGTAATCTGTATCCCAAGGATGTGGATTGCCTTGCCCAAATCTTTCATCTCAAACTCTTTGGAGAGTTCTCTCTTGAGCTTTGCAATCAAGTTGGAATCATGACATACAATCAACATATCATCACATAGATCAAAAGAATGACAAACCTGTCATTGGGAAGACGACAAACATATACACATGGATCGGCTGTAGTCCTATTGAAGCCCTGCTTTGCCACGAAGGTATCAAACTTCAAGTACCATTGTATCAGGGCTTGCTTCAAGTCATAGAGACTCTTCCTCAACCTGTAAACCATGTTCTCTTTCCCTTTCTCTTGAAATCCCTGTGGCTGCTACATGTAGATCTCTTCTTTCAAATCACCGTGAAGAAACGTCATCTTCACATACATCTGCTCCAGCTCAAGGTCCATGCTAGCAACAAGTCCTAGCACCATTCTCACTGAATTCATATTCACCCATGGGGAAAAGATCTCATCATAGTCCACTCCTTCTTTCTGACGGAATCCTTTCACAACCAATCTGACCTTGTGCTTCACCTGCTTTCCACTGTCATTAGACTTTAACTTGTAAACCCATTTGTTCTCCAAGGCTCTCTTGCCTTTAGGAAGCTCAACAAGATCATAAGTGTGTTTTCAGAGATAACATCTCTTCATTCATTGCATTGCACCAATGATACTTGTCCTTATGCATATGTGCCTCCTCAAAGATGTATGGCTCACCCGCATCTGTAAGCATCATATACCTGGAAGTGGGGTAAAGGGATGATGGCTGGCGTGTCCTCTCAGATCTCCTGACCTGAGGCTCTGCTGCATCTGCATGTGGATGATGCTGCCCCCTGCCCTAGGTCCCCTGGACCTGCATCAACTGGAACTACATCTGGCTCGTGCTGCTCTAGCCGCCCATCCTCTCCACTTGTACCATGTACTGGAGAGGGATCCATGTCCTTATCACTGTCATCATCCATGGAAATATTATCTGCATCACCCCTCTCAGTGGTGTCCTCTGCCAATGTCTGATTCTCATACAAGATCACATCCCTGTGTCTGGTGACAACCTTCTTTCTTGGATCCCAAAGGCGGTATCCAATCTCCTGATCTCCATAGCCAAGAAAGATACAAGGCACTGCCTTGTCATCCAACTTCTTCCTCTGCTCCTTTGGTACCAATGCATAAGCCTTGTATCCAAACACCCTCAAGTGAGCATATGAGGGTCCTTCTCTGTCCAAACACGCTCTGGAATATGAAAACTCAAAGGAACTGATGGAGATCGGTTGATCAAGTAACATGTGGTGCGGCATGCCTCAGCCCAAAAGGTCTTGGACAACTTCGTTGTCTTCATCATACAATGAACTCTCTCAATAATGGTCTTGTTCATCCTCTCAGCAAGACTATTATATTGGGATGTGTATGGCTCTGTCCTCTCATGCATGATGTCATGCTCTGCACAGTAGCGCTGAAAGCTACTGGAGGTGTACTCTCCCCCCATTGTCCGTGTGTAGACATTTCAACAATTTTTCTGTCTCACGCTCAACCATGGCATGAAACTTCTTGAAACAATAAAAAACTTGATCTTTCATCCTCAGCACATACACCCACACCTTCCTAGATGCATCATCAATGAAGGTGACAAAATACATATTGCCTCCCAAAGAGGTTGTCTCCATAGGACCACAAACATCTGAGTGAACCAGCTTTAGAAGGTCTCCCTTCACCTTAGATCTGACTCTGTATGGTGCACTCCTGTTCTTCCCAACCTCACATGCATCACAAGGAGGCAATGTGATGTCATTGTGGCAGGGGATCAACTCTCTCTTGCTCAAAAGCTGCAAGCCCTTCTGGCTCATGTGGTCAAGCCGATGGTGCCACAAATCTGAAGTGTCTCCTTCACTAACATGCAAACTGTCATCCTTGACCTTCACTCTACTCATATAGATTGTGCAGCACAAACTGCCTCTAGCCATGATGAGAGAACCCTTTCTTATCTTGCAATTGCAATCGCTAAACTTCGGATGGTTGCCTTCACTATCTAGCTGTGAACCAGGTATAAGGCTAAGCCGCACATCATGAACATGCCTCACATTCTGTAAAGTCAATGAGCACCCAACATCAATCTGAATAGAGATGGTGCTCATGCCCACGATCTTAGATTAACTTTCATTACCCATCAAGACTCGCCCGTAATCACCCCTAGTGTAGGTGGTGAAGAACTCCCTGTGTGGAGTTACATGATAGGAAGTGGTCGTGTTAACGACCCACTCCAAATCACTCCCTGCATGCAAGCATTGATCCTGGATGGTGAGAATCATCTCTTCTGCGTTATCATCTGCCACAACTGCAGCTATATTCCCATCTTCCTTTTTCTGATCTTTCTTGGCTTCCACTTGCTCTCTCTTCCAAATCATGCAATCTCTCTTCCAATGACTGGGTTTCTGGCAATGGTGACACTTTCCCCTGCCCTTTGACTTGTCTCTATATTGCTGTCTATCTTGTGACTTTCCTCGGATACTGGATCTTCCTCTCCTCTCAACTGCATACACATGTGAAGAGGAGGGTGTCTCTTCCGAAGAGCGATGCCTGATCTCCTCATTTAGGAGGCCACCCTTGACCATGGCCATGATCAACTTGCTATCCTCCGTAGAGTTGTTCATGGTGACTACTAGAGTCTCCCAACTGTCTGACAATAAACCCAACAAGAGAAGTACATGCAACTTGTCATCAAGTACCAATCCCATGGAAGTCAACTGGTTGATGATGCTTTGAAAATCATTCAAATGCTCTGCCACTTTAGTCCCGTCCTTGTATTTCAAGTTCACAAGCTTTCTAATCAAGAAAGCCTTGTTGGTTGCGGTCTTCTGATCATTGAGTTCAGACAACTTGTCCCACAACTTCTTTTGCATTTGTCTCTTCAGTCACGTGATGGAAAACTGACATGTCAAGCCATTTTCGAATGGTCCCAATGGCCTTTCGGTTCAACTTTGTCCACTTACTTGCGGACATGTTCTCTGGCTTTGTGCTCTCTCCCTCCACCAGATCGTGAAGGTACTTGCAATACAGGATGTCTTCCATCTTGACTTTCCATCTGCCAGTTACTGCTTGTGAGCTTAATCATTGTGCCCCCATCATCTTTGCTCATTTTTTCTCAACATGAGCTCTGATACCACTTGTTGGGGATAATAGTCGTGTCCCTAAATCCCTTTCCTGCAACAAAGATGGCACACAACAAATATGTTCCCCACATGGGAATGAAATGGCAACAATGACAAACAATCACACAAGCAACCACACAAGACCAAGATTTTTACGTGGAAACCCTTATTCGATGTGAGCAAGGGAAAAAATCACGGGGCAAGTACGACAACAAATCCACTACGGTCAAGATGAGTCAAATGTTCTTTCGGTTTTGTTGTCCAACAAAACTGAGATACAAGCCACAAGCACAATGATAGTTCTTCTACAAGTAGCTAACTATCCTGGATATCTAAAATAACAAAAAATGTGCACAAATCCAAGAAGATGGAGTGGCTTCCCTGTGGGCTCCCGGATGGAGACCCGAAATCGGCTTCGGCTCCTTGAGGTCGTTCCCAACGACCTCCTTGCTCCCAAACTCGAGCTCGCGCCGCCCATGGCTCCTCTCGAGCTCGCCAAGATGGCTGCTCCCTATCGAACCTGCATAGCCTTAGCTTTTGCACGTCGCCCGCTGCTCAACCAACGAAAAAGTAGAGGTGCCCGGCTGCACCCTCTCTCTTTCGATTTCAGCCTCTTCTTCTAGCGGCTGGAAAAACAAGGGTTTCTCAAACCCTTTCTCTCGTTCTGGAATCTGGCTGGAATGGAATGTATCGTAGCTCCCTGGAATGGGATGCAAAATCTGGGCAAATAACAAAGTGCCCCCTGCAAAAAAGACAAATAGCTACAACCCAAAGTTGGGTCTGGACTGCAATAAACCCAACACTAATCAGCAATGATTTCGATGAGGTCACAAAACGAGCTTCTTGATGACTTAAGTGAAGCAAAGAGATGAGGATTGAAGACATCTCTACCACAAGAAAGATATGGTCTACTGGTTGATATTCAAGCAGAAATCAATTTCCTCGTATATCACATAGGCTTCCTTTATATGTGTAGAATATCGTATGCACGAAGATTAATTTACTATCCTAATTTTCAGTGTCGTTTTTAACTTCGTGTGCTCTAGGCAAAAAAAAAGGGCCCTTATAATTTTTTTAATAGTTATATAGGTGGTACATGATTGCACGTGATGGCATCAGCAATTCTCGCCTTCTTTTTCATCGCATCAATTGTTAAGTCCATTCTCATCTCATATTGCTTATTTAGTTCGAATCAGATCCAGTAAGAATACTTAAATCCGGTATCAAGGAGTAGATCTGTTCACTCTTTCCTTGGGCATCAAAATAGTCAAGTCAAGTCTCGTCGCAACCGACGGTCTTATCTTGTGCACCCTCACAAGCACAAATCGAATCCAATGTTGAACTAAATATGTTTAATTTCAGGACGTGGATCCCACACTTATCATTCAATTCCGGACACTATATGAATCCAGCATGTTCTAACTTATAAGTAGCTGATTATGGTCAAATAATGTGCCACCTGAATCATTCTTCACGTGTTCGCGTTGAAAATAACTCAGATCTTGTAAGGCCTGAGGACTTTTTTTATTAGAAGATTAATCGCCTAGATTTACATGCACAATACAACAAAATTGTACTAAGCAAATTAAAATTTTAACATTTGTTGTGACGAATAAGCTAACAGATAAATATCATTATATGAACCGTTGACATCGGATGTCACGTTTGTTATTAATTAAAAGAACAAAAACTAATTTTGAAATGAATAATAGTTGTTATATATTAATATTGAAAAATATGATAAAAAAATATCCAAGTTATTAGTTTCTATAGGTCAATTTTCTTGTAGACGATTTACAGGCCACAAAATCATTATTTTATCTTGGATAAGTATATATTATAAAATGATCTCACCCATGAATACATCATCTATTACATCTCTATGTACGATAGCCAACCTCTTTTACCCCCTCAAACGAGTTGAACGAAAGTAAAAGATAGATTGCATGTCACGTAGATCTTATCACTTTTATCGATTATCCCTCATCCAACCGGTTAATGTATGGGCCATACACGCTCAAAATCTAGCACAATCATTTCACTTAATGTCTAAGCAATATCCAACTGGTTATCTCAATTATGTACTCATTAACCCTCAGTACAAGGAAAAACGCTTTTTTATCTCAATTATGTACTCATTAACCCTCATTACAAGAAAAAACGCTTTTCACGAGCACAAATGTCCTCCCCAGGTACTCTCCCTGTCATTTGTATGTACTCATTAACCCTCACTACAAGGAAAAACGCTTTTTTATCTCAATTATGTACTCATTAACCCTCATTACAAGAAAAAAACGCTTTTCACGAGCACAAATGTCCTCCCCAGGTACTCTCCATGTCATTTGGCGAGCACATATGCTCGCCAAACTTGTGCTCGTTAAAACTCTAATCGCTATCTTATATTAACGAGGGCATATAATCGCCATTAAAAGTAGACGAGCACATGTTTTAACCAAGTCCTAGCTAAGTGGTCTCTAGGTCATGTATTAGCTAGCACTTAGCTAGGACTTGACTAGCATATGTGCTCGTCAAATGTAGAGAACATGAAAAAAATATATAGGTTCCTCGGGGTTTCGAAGCCCATTTGAACCTGTATCACCTATTATAAAGTCATTATAAAACTCCTATACTATGTAAACATATTTTATGCCAAGTTGGAGATCTCATACTTCAATTTTATTGCTTTCTTCTCTTCCAGTGTTATCCTCATTTCGCATACATATTTTCTCTCTCTCGTGCATAACATATACGCACATGTTTTTTATAGTGCATAAGCATACACAATAACATACACTCATAAACAATAACATACACAGGTATACCAACACACTAACACACAAGCACTTCATATCTAGAACCAAAACACTATACCTACACACTATGCACTCTCTAACAAACATGCACACACTATATCTCTTGCATTCACATGCTAAAATATACACATACATACTAATACACACCAGTATTCACATAAGCACACCGAAACATACAAACACAAACAAACTTAAGACAAACATGCACACCCTCTCTTTCATGGTGTAACACATACGAACTATAGCACAAACTAACACAATGTAACACACACATACAAACACACTAGCATATACATATGAGCACTCTAACACATACATAAATACACATGAACCCAAGACAGTACACACATGAACATGTAAGTACTCAAGAAACTATCTTGCAAAAACATGAAAATAAATACATGAAGAAAGAGTATGAATCACAATACAAAAGCAAAAAATCATCAAATGCACTAACCTCGTCCATTTAGTGAAGTGCATCCTCCTTATCATCTTTCTATTATATTTTATTTAGATCAGACCTTGTACCTGGTCGACTCACGGTAAAATTAAATTAATAATTTGAAACTTGAATATACATATATCAAAGCAAGATGATAATATTTAATCAAGCATACCTAATGACACATGGCTTGACCTTCTACATCCTCACGATCATGTTCATACTCATGTTCATACCCACAATCATGTTCAAATGTCATGACCTGAAATCCTGCAATTCTGAAAATTTGGAAGGGGATACGCTTTTCAATAATAGAAAAATAACACCTCCAGACATGCTGGCTCACGGATGAAGTGTATACTGTGACTTTCATGTGCTATAACCTTGGCTCGTAAGGATAAAACTACAGTACGTGCTTTTTTTGCAAAGATTAGGTTCAAGGTTTTTAGAAAAAATCTTTACGAAAGAAGAACAAGTTCTTTCTTTGGTCTTGCCAAAAACTTCTTTTCCTTCACATGGGTCATATAGAGAACGTATTTGGTATTTGGATATTGTTCATATCAATTACTTCGTAAAGTAAATCATTCATAATTGGATATGAGATTGTGTAAATATAATAGAAATAATCTAAAGATAATGTTCGAGAGAGAAAGAAATTTATTCATTTTTTTCCGAATAAATCATCTTGCAAAATCATGAATGTAAATACATGAAGACAAAGTGTGAATGATGATACAATAGATAAACTCATCACATGAACTAACCTTGTTTGCTTAGTGGAGAACATTTTCAATAAATCATCTTGCAAAATCATAAAAGTAAATGCATGAAAACAAAGTCTGAATTATGATACAATAGCAAAAGTTATCACATGCATTAATTACATCTACTTAGTGAAGTGCATTTTCAACAAATCATCTTACAAAATCATGAAAGTAAATGTACGAAGACAAAGTACTAATTAATGATGTTACAATAGTAAAAATCATCACATGCACTAACTTCGTTTGCTTATATAAGTGCATCCTCCTTATCTTCTTGCCATCGTATTTTATATAGATCAGACCTTGTACTTAATCGATTAGAATAAAATAAAACTAATAGCTTGAAATTTGAATATGCATGCATCAAAGCAAGATGATAAAACAAAACTTAAAATACTTTATTATATAGGGGTTTACCCTATGCATCATCTCAATCATGTTCATACTCGCAATCATGTTCATCTGCATGGAGCTGAATCCCCGTAATTTTGAAAAAATGAAGGGAACATGCTTTTCAAAAATATAAAGAACAACACCTCTAAATTACAACTCCATTTGATATTTAGAAAGAATATTAACTCGTGAAGAACAACCATAAATAGGTATCGAAAAATAAACCTAATGCATTATATCTTCAAAAATACCTCTTTGACTCGTGAATAATATTATTGAAATACACATATGTTTGTTAGGGATTCGAACCCTTCTGAGATAGCCTCCTCAGTTGCAATATCTATTGATGTAACCATTATAGTATATGGAATAGAGATATGAATAAATATATTTTTTTATCTAGTACTTCCAAGACTTTTTTATTAAAGAGATAATAAAGCTATAAATAAAAATACATCACTTATAACTTCATTTCTTGCTTTTCTCTTATAGAGAAATAATATCATTATTTATAATATGGTACGACGTTCTCTTCTTCCACTTCATCCTCATTTTAGTTGCTTTATAGTGTATTCTTTAAATGTTGATTCCTTTTATATATTCACCTATTTTAAAATACAAAGCTAAGAGGAAATAATGCATATTCATAGAGTTCGAAATTTTGAAAAGCATGTACATGACTCTATACTTACAAATAAAAATGTATACATGATCATCTTATCGTAAAAAATTTTTCATACTAGACTCATCATATTTTATATGGATCCTAACATGTTCCTAATCAATTAACTATAAACTTTAATTCAAAGTTCGAAACTTGGATATACATGGATAAAAGTAGGAGGATAATATTTAATTAAGCATACCTAATGATAGATGAGTTGGCATCTACATTTGTGCGTAAGCCTGCATTCAATTATAAAGGACTAAACCTAATAGAAATCTTAATAAGCTAAAGATAGAGAGATTTTTACGGAAAATAAAATGTTACCAATAATATCGAGAGCTTCCTCCTACTATATCCAAAATAGAAACAAATAAGATAATATATGGTCACCCTCCCAATCACGTTCATCTGTAAAGTAATAAAAAAATATAAAATAAAAATCTAGGTTAACATATATATCCATGGCAACCTTCCACATGTAGAAATTTTAGGTATTTCATCATATCAAAATTAAATGCTATTTTATCGATACTTCACAAATAAATATTACACACTAAAATAAAGGGATATTTACACCCATAACCCTGAGTAATTCCATAATTACCCCAGGTACCCAAGATAATCACGAGTTACACCGCAGACCTTGAATAATTGCTCTGTTTTACTCCCATAACCCTCCGTTAGTTTACTTCATTAACTCAACCAGATGTAATCTAACCAATCTGCGAGTTAACGGCCGAGATTCCCAGGCGGCGGAGGATGGGGTGGGCGACCTCGGGGCAGAGCAGGCCTGTGCGGGGGGTCTTCCGCGGGGAGGGAGGGTGGCGAGGAGGAGCAGGGCTGTGCCGGGGGGGCTTCCGTGGGGAGGTAGGGTGGCGGGGCGGAGCAGGGCTATGCGGGGGGGTGGGGGGGTTGCTTCTGCGGGGAGGGAGGGTGGCGGGGGTGGGGAGGGAGGGTGGCGGGGCGGAGCAGGGCTGTGCGGGGGGGCTTCCGCAGGGAGGGAGGGTGTCGGGGTGGAGCAGGGCTATGCGGGGGGCTTCTGTGGAGAGTAAGGGGGGCGGCTTCCGCGGGGAGGGAGGGTGGCGGGGCAGAGCAGGGCTGTGCGGGGGGGCTTCCGCGGAGAGGGAGGGTGGGGGTGGGGAGGGGGCGGAGCAGGGCTGTGCGAGCAGGGCGGACCTGCGGGGCTTCTGATGAATCTTGTATTCATCATGCTAAAAGCCGCTAATTAAAACCCATGCTTAATCAATACAATAAAAATACCCTCTAATTCCTTGTTTTTATCATGTAGTATATTGTGTATAAATTACCATTAATTTATTGTATTTAATTTTCTCTATTTTTCTTGTAATTATTTTATCCTCAAAAACCCCTAAAAATTAGGTAGAGTAATTGTCTATAGTTCACTAACCCTTTAAAAAGATAAAAAAACAAAAACATTTCAAAACCATAAAATCGGTGTTTTTATCCCCTTAAAAATACCCTCAAAAATATGTTTTGTACAAATGACCTCTTTTAACTTTTTGACCAACATGAAAGTTGTAGATCTCGTCGAGACGAGCAATTTTCATGTTTTGACTTTTTCCTAATTCGGATTCTAACTATTTCTTTTCTATTTATCTTTGTATTTTTATTTGAATTTTTCTGATTGGGCCACGTGGCGCTCTCTGGAGCGTCCACGTGGCCCGCTTCCCCTCTCGACACCCGGCACCTCTCCTGGGTCATTGGATCACTCCATCCCCGCCTTCATCTCCGCCATCCATCATCGCCTTGTTCTCAACCATTAGATTTGATCCACATATCTAATCTCAACCCTTCGCCCCCGCCTAAACCATAGCCCTCCGATCCCACGTCCATCCAACGCTTCCCCTAGTGCCACGTCACCCTTTCAACCCTCGTCGTTAGATCTCTCCAGACTCTCCATCTTAGCCACTCGTCCGCACCTCACCTCGACCATTCGATCAGATCAATGGATCTGATCCTAGCCAACCATCCGCGCCCGCATCCTAGCCGTTGGATCACATGATCTAGTGGCCCTCCTACCGTCTTCCTCCTCGCGTAACACCCTCCCCCTACCGTTACGCGTCACCAACCCAGTGCCCCCTTTCCTTTTTAGCCATCGCCTCCGGCCACCTCTCCCGCTCCTAACGGCCGCCCCGCATAGCCCTATCCTCCACCTTTCTCGCGTAACCCCCTTCGACCATCTCCATTACTCCATCATTCAATCCTCGCCTGACGAAACCCCCTGCTCCGCCATGTAACGGCCATGCTCCTCCACCTATATAAGCCGTCATCCGCCTCCTTAGCCAAATGTCCACCATTCTTGGGCCTTCTCCTAGCTTCCTCCGCCCCTCCGGTGACAGCGGAGGGGCGGAACGTCGAGATAACGATGGAGCTTGCTCGGTGTCGACCCACGGCGGTGCTCCGCCGTGTCCCGGTGACTCCGATCACCAAATGAGCCTGCTGGTTTGCTGACCAGCTATGCGAAGATCGGAGGCTCTCAATTAGCCTCAGCCCAAGCACATCCTCCGCCAGGGTTCCCCTCCCCGACGAGGTCTCCTTCCTCATTCTTTTTCTTGTGTTTCTCCTATTTATTCTACCACCTACGTTCACCATCACCCTAATCCGACCTCTTCATCAGCTTCGCAACGCCACCCTCCTTCACGCGGACCCCCTCTCCCTTCTCCGGAACCCTCAACCACTCCGACCACTCTCCACCTGCTCCGTCGGTGAAGAAACCTCCGGCCATCGCTTCCCGTCGCTTCACGGCCGCCCACTCGCCTCACTTCACATCGCTTCACGCTTCGGCTATTCGCTTCTAACATTTGCAGGTGCTTTCATCGTCAATGGCCAGAGTTCTGATCAGAGCTGCTTCGAGTTTTTCCCCTCAAGTGATGCTTCACCGACCGTCACCTCCGATCAGCATCGGAGCATCGCCGCATCACCAACGACTTCGATGTGTCCCCAGCTATCTTCTCCGACCATCAGCGGACCTCGCGGGGCACGGCGGAGCTCCATCGAGTCCACCGGAGACCCGCCTTCTCCGGCAGACCACGGAGGAGGAAGAAAGTACAGGTGCCGTCCGATCACCAGGATCGGGCGGCTAGGATGATGCCACGTGGCGACTCCAGACGCCACCCGAGCCTCCTCTCGAAACCTATAGGCTCGGGTGGACCGAACCTCGCGCCAAACCTCCAAAAGCGGCTACGTGGCCCGAACCTACAGGACTGTCCCGAGCCTGGCCCCTCACGTGCAGCTCACGTGAGGTGCTGGGTAATTTGCATGCCAGGCCCTGGAAGAATTGCTAATTACAATTTGGTCCCCAGGCACGTGGCTCACGTGCGTGCCTGGGTATCTTACAGGGAACCCCTCCAAGGTTTCAGATATTGCAAAAATGCCCCTGCACGCAAATGGTGAAATTGCATAAGGGTCCATGCGGTTTTTGGTAATCGCATTTAGGTCCTTTTAGGGACCTAAATGCAATATTTATCCCTTTATTTTATTGTATTTGTATTACAATTATGCCCCTGCATTGTTTTTAGCATAACTTAACTTGAGCATCGTAGGTCCAAATTGCATGATTTTAATGTCGTTTTGATCCTTGTTTTGTCCTCTACATTTTAGCATGCTTAATTGTCTCATTTACCATTGTTTTAATTGAAGTGAATTTTTATGTGAAAATTGGGACCCTACTCTCCTTGTCTTGCTTTGATCTGAGGATCGCTTTGTATTGTTGTGATTAAATTGACATTGATTCACATTTATATTGTGTTGCTCACATTTTTTGGGTATAATTGTAGCCTTTTATTTAGCATACATATTCTCTTACATATTTGCTCATGCATCTCTTTAACTTGCATAAAAATAATTAAAAAAATTGCATGCATCTTTGCATTGCTTTATAATTTGCATAATTTGCATGTGGACCTGAAATTGAGAATAATTCACATTGTGCTTCATTGATCAAAATTCGATAAATATATTAGGTAGCAGTGTCCCTGTGTTCGGCCTTGGTAGACTTGCCAAGTAAAAATATTCCACGACATTCAAAGATCGTGGTTTTTGCTGAACCGAATTCGCCTCCTATACTACGATCAATTCTCTTTTCTTAAAGAGGCGAATTTGACGCTCATCAGCTTCCGCTGGGGGGGGGGGAGCAGGGGGCTTCGAATAGGGGCAGTCGGCGGGCTTCGAGCAGGGACTGACCGGGGAAGCTTCTCGGCCGGTGGGGGTCAGGGGGACTTCCAGGAGGAACAGAGGGAGGGGGCTGACAACCCGGGGCGGGAGGGGTGGCTCCACGGGCGGGAGAGACTGGAGCTCGGAGGGGCAGCCACGGGCGGGAGAGCCAGCAGCTCACATGCAGGGCGACGGAGGCACGGTGAGGGGGAGGGTTCGAGCTCGCATGTTCGCGTCGGAGGTTGGGGAAGGAGTGGAGGACTCATTCACAAATAAAGAGAAATTTAGGTGTAAAAATGTAAAATTCTTAACGGATACCGTCATAGTTGACGGAAAATTCGGTGGCAATTAACCCGGGGTTATGAATGTAAGAGTTAAGGACTATTCAAGGTCACGAGCGTAATTCGTAATTATCTTGGGTACTTGGGGTAATTATGGAATTATTCAGGGTTATGGGTGTAAATATCCCTAAAATAAATGTAACATATTAAGAAGTTTGTCCTCACTCTCACAAGCTCGTGCTCCATGCATACTAAACTAATACACTCTTTATCACATACTAACAGATACGCTAATATACATGCACACTCTTTCTGATACACATTATACTAACACACTCCCTGAGATACATGCACATGCATGTACACAAAATACAAATACATAAACAACACACACAAATAATTTCCCCTCCCCCTTCCCTCTCGTACCCATACATACATAACTTAGACAAAAAAACACTATAAAGAAATAACATTCTATTAATACACTCTACATTCTATAACACATACACGCACCACACACCACTCACATACACACAGACACACACACACACTCTCTACGCATACTAACACACACATGTACACATATACTAACACACACACCAACACACACACATACTTAAATCTCCAAGCACATATACAATAAACCATTACTATATAATCTTAAAAATTTAGAAAAATATGGGTATTTAGTCTATGTATAGGTTATCACATCATATATAACAATGGAATTTCTCAATTTTTCATTAGCATGTCATACACCTTGCATATATGTTGATTTGCATATAGAATAGCCTCACAAAATTCGTTCTAAAATATAATGGTAATCTAATCGTATAATATCCAATATACAAGTAAACCAATTTGAACAATATTGTTGTTTCTTATGGTAATGGTTTAGGCATTTCATCATACACCTTCCATACATGTTGATATGCATATAGAATAAGCTAACAAAATCAATTCTAACATCTAATATACATCAATATAATCGTATGATGTACGATCAACAAGTTAATGAATTCTAAAATAACGTATGATGTTCTAGTCTAAAAAAATTACAAATCCTAAAATTTGAATATATCCGTACTATGCAACCAAAATCAAAATAAGCAAGAGAGGAGTGCTCGAAATACCTAATGGAAGAAGTATCGTATAGTGGATGTAAATGATGGTCGATGGAGGTGAGGGATGCCGCTCAAAGATCGTCAGAGGAGGGTTTTGGGGGTTTGGTTTCATTTGGAATGAAGGACAAGGAGCCCATTAGCGTGATGTATAGCCGATGTGGGCGAGCACATGTGCTCGCCAATGTACTCTCCAAGTGCTCTCCCCTAAATTTTCACACGCCATTTAAAGTCACACATTGAAATTTAACTGGGCGAGGACGGATGCTTGCAAGGTGCTCGCCCAAAAGGGGCAAGTACATGTGCTCGTCTCATCCTCTCCCTTTTGTGCTCGCCAAATCGTATTTTTATTGTAGTGCTTTTTTGGCTCTCTTTGTTTAAGATCACTCGTTTTAGTGGAAAGAAAACCGAATAAGAAAATGATCTCGCAAAGGAGGATGAGCAGAATATATGACAAAAAATGACAGCTATATGAGGAAAAAATAGAGCATCACTATCAAGCGGACAAAACACGTCGGCTCTTAGTGGGTTGCCCTGCCTTTCTAAGATGATCCTGAAACAGAGAGTCTACACCATATAGTAAGAAAAGAAAAGGGATACCATGTCAACCATCCGCATTTATCTACGATCGTGGAATCCTAACAAAAGATGTTCACATTCACGAAGAACCCACTTCAACAATGAAAGATGATCAGAAGAGATCCATCTGAAGATAACTCAGAGTCTGTAGTTGAACCAACGGGAGAGATGACGGCAAGCGAGTAGGATGGTCCCCAAGCATAAGTATGGAAGTGGTGATCCTCAGCAATGGAAAGCGAAAGCGAGGTGGCAGTGGCAAGCAAGATGGTAATGGAAAGCGAGGTACATGGCCGCAACAAGGGGTGCCGCTGAGAGAGGTATTGACGATGGCAGGTGTCACAGGGTAAATCTCAAACTCTAATTTTTGAGACTAACCTGTGCGGCGTTAGCTTCCCGCATGCTAACCAGCCTTTCCTTGACGTGTAGGATGTACACCAGCACACCGATCAACCACGCCGCTAGAATGCTCGTACACAAGCACATAAGCACAAGGACACAAGAGCTTTGACACTAAACCCTCTTTGTATTGCAAGAGACTCACTCTGAGTGTGATATCTACAAATGAGCTCTACCCCTCCTTATATAGACAAGCCGGGGGTATGCGAAGGGACACCATTATTACATGTACAATGAATAGCCATGACTCTTCGTCTTCTACGGAGACCCTTCGTCTTCTGAGGTGACTCTTCGTGCACGTGGCTCTTCATCTTGCATCCCTTCGGCTTTTGCAACCGACGCCATGTCACCCGCTCCGTCAGCATGCCATGTCGTCTGCCTCCTCAGCACACAATGTCATCATGCCACGTCATCAGTGGGCCTCACACTCCTACATAGGATGTTGCAGCTCGAGCTCCATCAAGTACCGCCGAACACTTGTACTGTGCCAAGGAGAACCCGCGGTCTTCGACCTTCGTGCGGTAAACCCCATCCTTAGCCATCCGCGAGCTAAGGTGAAGTCCTCTAAAACTTCGTAGTGTGGCCACCGAACCACACGGGCGTGCAATACCGATATTGCACGCTATTCCCGTACCTCGGGAGTTGGGGGTGTTACATGCCTCCCCCACCTGATCCATCAGACGTCCGCGACTGATCCTGCATCTTCAAGAAGTCCTCGATGAGGTCCTCGAACTACCACAGGGTTGTATCACGTTCCCAGCTTGCCTCCTCCTTTTGGAGTCCCTTCCATTTGACAAGGAAGAAGATCCTTCGGTTCTTCTTGCTCTGGCCCTCCACGCGCCTGTCAAGAATCTTCTCAGCAACCCTCGTGTGCTGAACCCGGACGTTAGGAGAGGCACGTTTCGATGCCCTCCTAGCGTTGTCTTCTTTGTCCTCATGATACTCTTTCAGGAAGCTGATATGGAACACGGGATGCAGCTTCAGTCTCTCTGGAAGACGTAGTTGATAAGCGAGCGGTCCCACGCATCGAACTATCTCAAAGGGTCCATCATACCGAGGAATTAACCCTTTGTGTGCCGTCTTCCTCAGGATTTTCTTCCAAATCTGGGGAGTAAGTTTCAACAGCACCTTCTCCCCAACTTGGAACTCGACCGGCCTACGGCTCTTATCAGCCGCCTTCTTCATCCTGCGTTGAGCGTGAGCCAACGCATCCTTCGCTTCCTCCTACCGATCTTGCCTCTCCAAACCAAAGCGATGTGCAGTAGGGCACCGTCCTTGGCTGTTCTGCTTAGCCACTTCGTGCGGTGTCACGGGTTGCCTACCCATCACGATCTCGAATGGACTCTGGCCTGTGGTGGAGGTCTGCTATAGGTTGTAGCAGAATTGGGCAGTATCCAGTAAACTAACCCAATTATGATGATTGGCCGTCACATAATGTCTCAGGTACTCTTCCAGCAAGGCATTGATCCGCTCCATCTGACCATCCGTATGCGGGTGATTGCTGGTAGAGAATTTGAGATCAGATCCCAGCATCTCAAATAAGGTCGTCCAGAACCGACCAGTGAATCGGGCATCGCGGTCGCTCACGATGTCCAATGGTATCCCCCAGTGCTTCACCACGTTCTGCAAGAACAACTTCGCTGTGGTCTCCGTTGTGCACTCCTGGGGTGCTGGTACGAAGATCGCGTATTTGGAGAAGCGATCAACTACCACCATCACCGCATTATTCCCGTCCACCTTCGGGAACCCAGTGATGAAGTCCATGGAGACGCTCTCCTACGGACGTGAAGGGATAGGCATGGGCTCCAGCAGTCCTGCCATCTTTCTCCTCTCAGTATTGTCTTGTTGGCACACAAGATAAGTACGCACCTAGACTTCCACGTCTTCCTCCATCTTCGGCCAGAAGTAGCTTGAGGAGAGGAGTGCCAGTGTACGCTCCACTCCTGGATGACCAGCCCACTGTGCGTCATGTGCTTCCTTCAGCAACATTTTTCTCAAGCCGCCACTCGAGGGGACATAGGGCCTTCTGCCCTTCGCATAGAGGACGCCCTCCTCTATCAAGAATCTCCGGACTTCGCCATCGTTCACGCGTTGCACCAAGCATGAAGTGACCGGATCCTCCTGTGTGTTCTCCCGTATGCGCTCCAGCGTGTCTCCAAACATGCGGGTAATTGATGCAATCACCGCAACCTTCGGCTCTTCTGGTTCGCTCTTCCTCGAGAGAGCGTCTGCTACGTGGTTGGTCCGTCCAGGCCTGTAGCGAAGCTCGAAGTCGAATTCGGCAAGAAAGTCTTGCCATCGCGCCTGCTTGGGAGTTAACTTCTTCTGTGTGGCAAAGCAGCTCGTTGCCACATTGTCCGTCTGCACCACGAACTTTGATCCGAGAAGATAGTGGCGCCATGTCCTCAGACAGTGGACCACTGCTGTCATCTCATTCTCGTGCACAGAGTACCTCCTCTCCGCTGGATTTAATTTGCGGCTCTCGTAAGCCATGGGGTGCCCATCTTGCACCAGTACACCACCAAGTGCATAATCAGACGCGTCGGTGTGGACTTCAAACGGCTTCTCGAAGTCTAGAAGTCGCGGAATTGGTTCTTCCACCACCGCCCTTTTCAGCTTCTAGAATGCCTCCTGGTATTCACGCGTCCATCTCCAAGGTTGATCCTTCCGAAGCAGGTCCGTCAGGGGCGCCGCCTTCTTGGAGTATCCCTTGATTAATTTCCTGTAGTAGTTCACCAATCCGAGGAAGGATCGTAGTTCTGTCGCCTTTGTGGGGATTGCCCACTCTTCAATTGCCTGTGTCTTCCTTGGTTCCATGTGTATCGTACCTCCGCCCACGATATGCCCGAGGAAGGAGATGGTCTCCTGACCAAAGGCACACTTCTCCGGCTTCAAGTATAGCCGGTTCTGCCTCAGCTTCTCAAGCACCATCCGCAGATGCTTGACATGCTCTTCCAAGGTCCTGCTGTACACTACTATGTCGTCCAAGT
This sequence comes from Ottelia alismoides, assembly GCA_037367405.1. Lineage (NCBI taxonomy): Eukaryota > Viridiplantae > Streptophyta > Magnoliopsida > Alismatales > Hydrocharitaceae > Ottelia > Ottelia alismoides. The sequence continues at coordinate 149,041 of JAZKJV010011095.1, forward strand.
ACACTACAACAAACGAGTCGATATACTCGCGGAAGACATCATTCATAAGCGTACAGAAAGTTGTCAGGGCATTAGTCAACCCGAACGACATTACAAGGAACTTGAAAGACCCATAACGCGTCGCACACGTAGTCTTTGGCTCGTCTCCCTCCTTGATGCGGATCTGGTAATATCCCGATCTGAGATCCATCTTTGAGAAATACTTGGCTTGGCCCAAGCGATCAAACAGGTCTTCAACATTAGGGACGGGGTACTTGTTCTTCACCGTCACCTTGTTCAGTGTGCGATAGTCCACGCACATCCTCATGCTCCTGTCTTTCTTCTTCTGGAATAGCACCGGTGCTCCATAGGGTGCTTTGCTTGGACGCATCAGACCAGCGTCCACTAGCTCCTTGAGTTGTCTCCGCAACTCCTCCAGATGTGCAGGGGGCATTTTGTAGGGTGCAAGTGCAGGGGGCACCGTACCTAGCAGTAGCTCGATAGCGTGATCCACATCTCTCTTCGGTGGAAGCTCCTTGGGCAGCTCCTTCGGCATCACGTCTTTGAACTCACCCAACATCTTCTTTACTGCCTTGGGGCATGGCTGTGTCTCCTCGCCATCTTCTTCAACGCGCATCGTAGCAAGATACGTTGTCTCCCCTTTCTTCAGCCCGTTGCAGACTTGCATTGCAGACATGGCTCCAGTCTGCCCTTTCTTCTTGATAGCTTTGATGAAGCAGGGGCTATCTGCAGCAGCGAAGAAGACGCCTCCCAGATAAGGCGTGACAGACGCCTTCGCCTTCTTCAAGAACTCGACTCCCAAGATAACTTGGAAGTCGTCAAGAGGTATCATGAGGAAGCGTACCTTTCCCTGCCATTTACCCAACGGGACAGTGCAGTTTGTCGTACCTTCGATCTTCAATGACTCGGAGTTGGCAAGCTTCACGCGGCACTGGCTCTTCTCCAAGAGAACTCCCAAGTTCCCGAACTCTTTGCTGGAGATGAAGTTGTGTGTCGATACAGTATCGATCATGGCCAAAAGGGTCTTCTTGTGTACCACGACATCGAGGTACACCAACTCTGGATCCTCGCGCTCCACCTCCACTTTCGCCTCTTTTCCCGACTTCAGCGGACACAAGTGAACGTTGCGCAGCAACTTGAGGTTCGTCATGCGCGCCTCTTCGTTTGAGTTCTCCTCCATGGTCATGGAGTTCAGCTTCTCTTGTTTCGGACACTCTCGCGCCGGATGTGGCCCGTCACAGATAAAGCAGCCCTTCCCCTTGGGTTGCTCGGCCTTCGTGGAGGATTCCGCACCCTCCCTTGAAGTTTCGGTCTTACCGAACTTCTTGAACTTTCCCTTTCTTTTCTCCTTGGGTTTTCTCTTTGGCTTCTCGATGTCCTTCTTTTTAGTGGTGGGTTGGACTTTATAGTCGACCAACGCGTCCGCAGCAGCGATGGCCGTTTGAAAGTCCTTCACCTCTTGCCTCCTGAGCTCCGCCTGAGCCCAGTTCTGAAGACCCACCATGAAATTGAAAAGTTTGTCTTCTTCAGACATACCTTTGATACCCAGCAATAGTGATGAGAACTGCTTCACGTACTCTCGTACGGTTCCCGTCTGCTTCAGCCTTCGGAGCGCCTCCCTCGCTACCCAAGGAGTGTTGGTGGGTAGGAACTGCTCCTTCAGTTCCTTCACCAACTCATCCCAAGACGAGATGTCTTGTCGTCCTTCGGATGCACGACTCCTCCACCATAGCTTTGCGTGGTCGGATAAGTACATCGCCGCCAAGAATACCTTCTCCGCCTCAGGAGTCTTGACAGCTTTGAAGTATACCTCCATGTCCCACAAGAAATTCTCCAAGTCTTTGACACTCCGCATACCCGAAAAGGACTTGGGCTCTGGGACCTTTGGCCTTCGAGACTCGCTGGATTCGCCCCCGTTTGCGATCGTCCTCTTGACGATGGAGAGTTCCCCATGCAGATCTTGCACCAGGGACTCGAGCTCCTCTAGCTTCTCCCCGAGTGCCTTCATTACGTCGACCGAGCGCTGGCTATCGCCAACGACATCCGACACCACGCCTGCATCATCCTCCAGACGAGCCAAGCGTTGGGCATGAGTACCCAGCTGAGACTGGATCTCCATCACGATTCCTTCCAAGGAAACAAGGTAATCTCCGGTGTTGGGCGTCATTTCTCGCTCTGATACCAATTGTCACAGGGGTAAATTTCAAACTCTAATTTTTGAGACTAACCTTTGCGGCGTTAGCTTCCCGCAAGCTAATCAGCCTTCCCTTGACGTGTAGGATGTACACCAGCACACCGATCAACCACGCCGCTAGAATGCTCGTACACAAGCACACAAGCACAAGGACACAAGAGCTTTGACACTAAACCCTCTTTGTATTGCAAGAGACTCGCTCTGAGTGTGATATCTACATATGAGCTCTACCCCTCCTTATATAGACAAGCCGGGGGTATGCGAAGGGACACCATTATTACATGTACAATGAATAACCATGACTCTTCGTCTTCTACGGAGACCCTTCGTCTTCTGAGGTGACTCTTCGTGCACGTGGCTCTTCATCTTGCATCCCTTCGGCTTTTGCAACCGACACCATGTCACTCGCTCCGTCAGCATGTCATGTCGTCTGCCTCCTCAGCACACCATGTCATCATGCCTCGTCATCAGTGGGCTCCACGCTCCTACGTAGGATGTTGCAGCTCGAGCTCCATCAAGTGCCGCCGAACACTTGTACTGTGCCAAGGAGAACCCGCGGTCTTCGACCATCGTGCGGTAAACCCCATCCTTAGCTGTCCGCGAGTTAAGGTGAAGTCCTCCAAAACTTCGTAGTGTGGCCACCGAACCACACGGGCGTGCAATACCGATATTGCACGCTATTCCCGTACCTCGGGAGTTGGGGGTGTTACAGCAGGCGTGTGGAGGGGAGAAGGGGCTAGCATGGTGCTGACGATAGAGGGATGGTTGTGATGATCAAGAGGCAGGGCCGGCCCTGGGCATTGTTTTGAAGTGCAATTGCCCAGGGCCCATTAATTTTAGGGGCCCAGGTTTGCATGTAATCTGATTTTTAGTTTAGGAATATAATAGTATTAGTCGGTGAAACAATTTATTATAAAATAGGCCCCTATAAATTAGGGATGAAAACAGATATAATACGGATTGGATATGCCTATTTTCATATCTGTATTTGTTTTATCTCTATCGAATACTGATACGGATATGCATTAAGGAAATCATATCCTTAAAAATATCGACACGAATTCGAATCCGATCACGGATCAAATAAAGAGTGGACCCAAATGCAGATCGAATAAAGAGCCAATCCGAATATGAATCAAATAAAGAGTGGATCCAAATATGGATCCAATAAACATGGAATCCGAATACAGATAGAATAAAGACCACATACGAATGCGAATTGAATTTCTATAAAAGTTCAAAATGTTTTTAGAAAAATCACAATGAAATATAAATAAGTTGCATCATGACAAGAGGTAGCATCGTAGTAACATGTGTTCTTGACCGGAAGCAAAAAATGAGATAGGGTTTCGTAATTTTTGTTAGTGTCCATTCCCAAACAAACAGAAGTTTATTGAAACCATTAATATATTGTATTATATAATATATAATACTAATAATAACATGGTGTTGTGGCGTATATTACATTAACTAATATATAAAACAATATTAACTGTTGTATTCAGATATCCGGATCTGGATCTGGATATTCAAGTCATTAACATATCTGTATCTGTATTCGGAAAATATTTACAAGACATATCCATATCGATCCATATTCGATTAGTAGTCAGATGCGGATATCCGCATCCGGTAATTTTTCGAATATGGTCAACAGATATTCGGATATATTCGTATCCATTTTCATCCCTACTATAAATTCAAGTTTTGGTGAATAACTCAATGCTAAAAAAAAATTTAATGAGATTATATAAGGATCGATCTTTACCAGAAAATAGAATATTTCATTTTATACTTGATGGTAAACACACTAGGGACGATTTGCTCTTATTAAAAAAATCGTAAGGGCCTCCTTTTTTTCTTTTGCCCAGGACCCATAAAATGTCAGGGACGGCACTGTCAAGAGGTGAGGGCATTGGTTTCTAGACCCTCTAATTAAATTTAGTAATCCTCCCCCATGCTAGGTAATATTGCTGAATTTTCACTCCAAGCACAGTCATCCAAAATGAGTACGAAAAATCGCACTGAAATTACACATTCTGACAAACGGAGGCCCCTGAAAGAAGCAAAACTTCCCATCACATATTACACAAGAAGATCCCGTGAATGCAACTTCAGGGATAATTCCAAAAACAAAACAAAAAGCTTCCATTATACACGTACCCACTACAACCCACAGGTAATACGTCTATGCAAGTACACGTGGAGAGCCCGATCCGTGTACGTACACTCACGTAAGATTTCTCAAAAAAGAACCTCCATGCAAATCACAGGAGATGCAGCAATGCAACGTCCCAAACCTCCCATGAGATAAGAAGCATCAAACAAGAGATGGATCGGTTAGCATCATCTCGCCTAAGTCACCCCCAAACAATGATATGCTGCTGAGATTGCTCTGGAAGAGGCTCACCATGTCTTCCCCGGCTGCAAAGTCGAGATACAGCTGGTAGCTCTCCTCGGCAGCCTCGTTCGAACTCCATGAATCCGACACTCCAAAACCATCCATTGAGTTCTTGCACTCTACGTCTTCGCCTCTTTCTGTGGTGCTAGCCCCTGTTACACCTGTGCCAGTTTCATCATCTTCCTTGACGGTGAACAGACGCGACGAGGAAGAGGAGCAGACAGTGTCCTTGCTGCGGAAGGCCTCCCCTATTTCGGAGTTCCAAATTCGCAAGAAGATGTCCGCAGTTTGTTTATGTGTTGCCTGTTCAGGTTGGGTGGTGGAAGTGGCAGTGGCTGTGGTGGCAAGGGAAGACCATGTCGAAGAGAAGAGGAGGGATTCCTTCGAAAGCCGTGCTTCAGCCTCAAGGCGAGCACTCTCCCACTGAGTCATATGGCGGGTTGCAGAACACAACGGGGTCGCAGAAGTGGGCGAGGACGGTGTACCAGTGAGAGACGATGGAGAGGATGCAGCGGTGGTCGGGGCAGAGGTGTCTGGATCTATGCCAGCCTTGAGTAGGCGCTTCTTCAGGTGGGTGTTCCAGTAGTTCTTGATCTCATTGTCTGTTCTTCCAGGAAGCTGAGCCGCGATTGTAGACCACCTGCAAGGCAGGTTACATAATATCAACATTAGAGAGGAATTACTTTAAGCGAAATTGCGACCAAAACTGAAGATTGAAGAAATTAAGATGGATTATTAGATTCCTCAACCGTAGGGGCTTTTTTATAAACTGGCTGAAATGGAATCTGAAAAGCATGATATATCTTTGAATTAAAGTAAAATGTCATTACGAGTTATTTGGCCCCAAGGACGGAAAATTTGGTCCAATATGTAATCTAAAATATAATGCCCTTCAACATAAACCCATTTGTACAAGAAGTAATCTGATTTGAATTCAAAACGGCTGGCCATTAATCTCTATAAACGTGTACAGCAAAATCTGATATATCACATTAACTAAAATAATTGTAAATCTTAAGAAGAAAAAGGGGTATATAAAAACACTATTAGTCGATAAGAAAATTGAAATCATGGTACTGCTCAATAAATTATTATAGATTAGAAAATGCGCCCTTTTCAAAGGGAACTTTCTTCACACGGTTGAAAGGTAGGTGTCGGCATGTTTTCCCAAGTCTAATGTGTTATATGAGCCTACTAACAATGAATAATGTCAACAACAACAACAACAACAAAGCCTTTTCCCACAATTAAGTAGGGTCGGCTACATGGATTCTTCGCCTCCATTCAGATCTATCTTGGGTCAATCTCGGACTTATATCCAAAAAACTAAGATCCCTTCGTATAGTCTCTTCCCAACACTTTTTGGGCCGTCCTCGCCCTCTCTTAGCCGACTCAACATCCCAACACTCGCATCTCCTAACTGGTGCATCAGTTGACCTTCTTTGCAAATGACCAAACCATCTTAAGCGGTTTTCTCGCATCTTATCCTCGATCGGAGCTACACCAACTTTATTTCTGATTGCATCATTTCGAATCCGATCTTTACGTGTATGTCCACACATCCATCTTAGCATTTTCATTTCTGCTACAGCCATTCTCTGCACATGTCTATGGTTCACAGGCCAACATTCAGAACCATAAAGCATAACAGGTCTCACGGCTGCTTTGTAAAACTTTCCTTTAATTTTTAAAGGAATTTTCTTATCACAAAGAACAGCGGAGGCTCCTCTCCACTTTAGCCAGCCTGCATTTATTCTAATAGTAACATCTCCATCAATTTCCCCATCATGTTGCAAAATAGATCCCAGATATCTAAAAGAATCTCTCTTTTGAATGTTATCGTCACCAATCTTCACCTCGATTCCTTCACCATTGCTTCCATCAAAAGTGCATTCCATATATTCCGTCTTAGCCCTACTTATACGAAAACCTTTAGTCTCCAATGCATGTCTCCAAACCTCAAGCTTCTCATTTACTCCATCTCTAGTCTCGTCAATCAACACAATATCATCAGCAAATAACATACACCAAGGTAACTCATCCTGAATGTGACTTGTCAACTCGTTCATAATCAAAGTAAAAAGAAATGGACTCAAAGCTGAACCTTGACGTAAACCAATGTTGATAACAATGAATAATGTATTGAAATAAATTCCATACAAGATCCGACAATTTTAAACAAAAAGATTGTGCATTTTATTCGATGTTTATATTCTCCAAGAGATATTTTTAAATGTTGAATCAAAAGTTGGTTTAAAACAAAACTTTAGACAAGCATCTTGGATAATATATATTGATGAGAGGAGATATAATCATGGAAGCTATTCTCATCCAATTTTGATGACCTCCCCCTTTGTTTTTATGAAATTTTATTGAACCCACTTAATTGGTTTGTGGCTGAATAGTGTGTATTCCATCCCAAAGATCACTTTTCAAATCGTAGTAATTAGCCTTTATAAAAAAAGAAGGGTAAACTACAGAAAGACCCCAACTATGCACCAATTCCCGATTAGGAGCCTCGTTTTTTAGATGTAACGAAGAGAGGCTCGAACATGACCTTGGAGTTTAACTTTAACCTAAAAGGGTCGCGGAAGTTTACACAGGCCTATATTTGAGAAAAAAATAAGAACAGGCCCCTCTTTGTTACATTTAAAAATGAGTCCCCTAATTGAGAAAATTGATGCATAGTTGACGTTTTCTGATGTAATTTACCCAAAAAAGAAATGTAATTTACTTAAAACATAGTCATTTATTTGTTTATCCATATTTTATCCATCCAAATAAAATGTATTCCAAACAATATTTTCAAAACTCAGCTTTAACAAAAGATGACACCTTCTCCATATTGCCCAACTCCAACTACCAAACTTCTCAAGATTCTAGGTTAACCAGCCGATCCAAACCAGGCCTAAAGTTATCAGGACTCTTATTCATAGAAAACAATTAGGTGAGCTAGAACATGCAGACTTATAGAATATGCCTACAAAGGCACTGCAATTTTTCAGATGTGAACCCAAAATAGTGTAGCTTTTGATCTTAAATTCGCAAATTATCAAAAACATTACTGAGGAGGAACATATTCATATATAGACTGCTTGCAAACCTTTCCTGGCTAAAACAAAAGATTAGGAAAGTGGACTCAAAGTCATTTGAAGATCCCCATGTGTCCCAATGAGTTACTCGTGATTCCGCTTTATATGACAGCCGACATGAACTTAATATGCTCGCACAGACAAAAGAAAGACCCATACGGAAGATCGAGTGAGTAGCATGGGAAGGGGCTTACTTGTTACCAACAATGGCGTGGAGTTGGATGATAGACTTCTGCTCGTCCTGAGTGAAGGGGCCTCGCTTAATGTCAGGCCTGAGGTAATTGGTCCACCGCAGACGACAGCTCTTCCCACACCGCAGCAGACCTGCTCATTTATTGCACCACACGGCATGACAAACACATACACATATCATCCATCATGGTCAACATTAAATGAGCAAGGACAACAAGACTATTAGACTACCCACAAGTAGTACCACCACCACAAGGCCCTACAGTGCCACATTAATGGCACCCTCATGCACAAGCACCAGTCCAGCGCACAGTAACATGAAAGATACAGTAGGGTGGCTTCGACGGATCTGTGAGGCAATAAATGTGGTCTGTGATCTGCGCGGCTAACAGTGCAAAGAAGGATTGAGGTCGGGATTCAACTTGACTGTTTTAAGCATGTGAGGCCTAGCGTGCAATGGGAAGAACTCCATGGCAAGCAGCTCGCAACGAGCTTCTGGATAGATTCTTTTGGTTCAAAGGGTGACTTCTGGATTGGCATAGTATGGCTTTGTGTGAGCTTTTATAAAAGGTGAACAGCAGACTAATATAAAGTCACTCTCGTTGCAAAGTTGTCGACTGTTTTGGGAAGAACAGTGGGAAAAAGGCTCTGGTTCAAGAAATAATTGCAGTTCAGAGAGATGTACTTTAGTGGGTAACTTTCAACTCTTGAAAAGCTAGCTTTATGAAGACCTTTTGAAGGTTGCACAAGGCATAATTGATAACATTTTTATATGTTTCCCTCCAATTCAATTTGCTCAGGAACACAATCTCAGTTGTGCCAGATCTCAATAATATATCTGATATCTCATAGGAGAGATGCAAACACAATTTATAAGCAGCTCCCATAGAAATGCTTGTTAGTATAGGTGATCGATTTTCGGAAAATGATTTATCCATAATAAATGCATTTACTCTACCAACCACAAGGGAATATCAGCATTGATCCTTTGGGTCAAACAGTATACTGCCAAACATGGATATAGTTCTCTATAGCCAATCTATTAAATGAGGTGGAATTTTTCTGTTGTTATGATGATGAAACTAAAAGTTCATGGTGTATATACAATAAACAAAAGAGACAGAATGATATGCCAATTAATGATTCTGTGATGAATTGCAGGTCAAAGAAGGCGAGGCAGATATCTTCATCATATCATGGGATAGTAACACCAGTAGGGACACAAACAATTCGTTATATTCTGATCTGGAAGTATATATTTTAAAAGAAAAAGAGAGAAACATAAACACTTGGGTTTCATGGACAAAATAGTTTAAGAAATGGGTTCAATTGAAGGTATCATTTTTTATCCTAAGAATAATGCTAATTCTGAGTCAGGGACATTTCTGAGAGCTCCCATTGCAGTAAAAAATTCAGTTCTGCCCACAAATACTGGGGTAAATCATGGTAATATACATAAATGATTTGGCCAAAGGAAAACGTTAATCAGAGAGACTCTTGGAGAGAGGGAAACTTTAATACAACAATCATCTTGCCCCAGTTGATTTCCAGATGGATGCCCCATGAAGTAGCACACTCCAAGATTTCGTAAAAGAGGGAAACTTTTAATACAACAATCATCTCGCCCCAGTTGATTTCCAGATGGATACCCCATGAAGTAGCCCACTCCAAGATTTCACAAAAGAGTAGAGTTTTGTTTCTGATGAAATATGCAGCTTATTCATGAATTATCAAAAAAGGCATAAGCTCGCCATGCTGGTCAGGTCAAGAAAGGGGGGGGGGGGGGGGGGGTTGTTCCCAAATAGGTACTCATTTTAAATTCTTTAGTTACATATTATTTTCTACATATGCAATATCCACTTATCTCTAATCTTTATAATGCAACACTTATATGCCGTTAATATCGCAACAAGAATGGTGGAGCACAGGAAATTATGGAGAATAATAAAATCAGATTAGAAAAAAACGTAGTATATGAGGATTGAAGCTTGTTTTCTTTTAGTTATCCTATGAAAGGTCACATAATGATCAATCTTGTAATATAAAAAATAAATCCTGATTAGTTACTGGGAGCTCCTTTAAAAAATTATGCTGGTTTAAGCTCTTTTTCTTTTTAATTGATCTTTGAAAGGTCACATATGGTCAATCTCGTAATATAAAAATGGAATCCTGATTGGCTACCTTCGAAACTCCTTTTGATAGAATATGCTGGTTTATCATGAGACTGGATGTGAACCATCCAAGTGGATCATAGCACTAAATCCACAAGGGCGCCGGGTATTTAATATTCCCCCTAGATTTGATCGAATTAAGAATCAAAATTTAAATGTCAAAAAGGAGTTATCAATATAATTTTTTAAAAGAAAAAAAGAACAAAAATAGGGGGCGCCGTACAGCTGTGGTAAGCTACAGCAATGTTAAAATAAATTTACCAAGCATTTGCTCAAGAGTAAAAGAACTATAATCCTTAGTTAAATCCCCTGCTAAATAATGTAAGAACTCCGCCAGAACCTGATCACAAGTTTTAAGTCAAGCCTTTCCCTTCGCCATTCCGCATCTACATTATCCCTCTAACTAAATAACGACCAGTAAAACCAAACTTAGGCCGCAGGCCCGTTTAAGCTTCCAAAAGCACACCAAACACCACATCCTGTTCAAATGACTTGGAAGTTGAAACATTAAAAGTCCCTCAACAATCTACACTTTTGCCATTCAAATTTTCTCCTTAAATTTCAGCCTCCTCGTTAAACCCTAACAACCAATCCCAAAGACTGCAACTTTACCACCAAATCAGGCCCAAAAAACGCACAACAAGCAATGCTCCGAACCCACATTGTCCATTCTCCACACACAAAAAGCAAATGGAACAAAAACCCATCTAAATAACACCATTCAAGCTCAAATGTTAACTTTTCGACCAAACACGATACCTGCGAGTTTGGGTAGCGATCTCCAGCTACCGTGGCCATGACTCTGTATGTAATCCACCAAGATCTTGTCTTCCTCGGGGGTCCAGGGCCCTCTCTTGAGCCCCTCCTTGTCGCAACAAGGCGCCCTCCCCATCACACACACCTCAGCTAAAACCAGAAGAAAGCCCCCCCGGCAAAATCCGGTCTCCCCCCAAGGAATCCGTGCGATCGGATCAGGAGGGACTTGAATGCCCTCGGATTCGGCGCATTGAATGCCGGGGAAGTACCAGGATGCGATTAATGCGAGTAAATGCGGCTCGATCTCGGCGACTTGGGGCCTCGTTGGGGTTTGGATAGTTTAGGGTTCTTCTGTGAGGATTTGGGGATTTTTCAGGTGGCGGTGAGCGGAGCAGTGGAGTGGAGCTTTGAATGCTTAATGGGAGGGAGGGATCTGCTTTTGCGGGCGTTATTTATAGGGAGGGGGAGGAAGAAGGGGACACTTGTCCGGGAAGAGACAACAAGTATCTGTTGGGAGGAAGGATGCGCTCATTTCTTCTTTTTTTTTTAATTTTGATAAAAGGGTGTTTTTGTAAAGGTGTCTTGTGGCTTAGGGCCCGTTCGGTAGGAGAATAAGCAGGAATAAGGATGGAGAATAAGGGGAATAAGGGTCTATTCTCTGTTCGGCTGGAGGATAAGAATAAGGAGAATAAGGTGAAATAAAGGTAGGTAAGGTGGGATAAAGATAGGAATAAGAGTGAAATAAGATGAAATAATGGGGAATAGTCGTACCACGGGGAAGCGTGTTGGGGGTTTATTCCCCTTATTCCATTCCTCCTTATACTCCAAACGAACAGGGCCTTAGAGTTCAAACTTTAGGATGTGTTTGGTTAGCGGGTTAATGCGAGTTAAATTAATAGAGGGTAATTCGTTTTTTGATTTTGGTGTTTGGTTAAAAGGTTAACCTGGAAGTGGGTTAGAAGTGGTTTGTTGTGATATGATTGTATTGAAGTTCGAAAAAGTGAGTAGTTATTGTGATGTGAATGTATTAAAGTTTGAAAAGTGAGTAGTTTATATTTTTTATATGATATGATGGTATACTATATTATTTTTTGATAGGATTGATTGATGATGTAAAATTGATTTATTTAATTTTTTAAAAAAGAATATAGTGGGGCCCACATGAGAGAGAGGGAGGGTGGGTTAAGGGGGGTTAAAGGGGAGTTTAACCACCCCCTTGCCGAACGGTACCTTAGGAATGACATTAAAGGCTTGTTTTGATAATTGGGTTGGGTTGGGTTGGGTTGGATTGGACTGAGGTATCTCACTGTGAGGGTTGGATAGTTGGAATGATAATTGTAATGTGATGTGAAATTGATTATGTATTATATTAACTTTTTAAAAGATTATAATGTATTTTTTATGTTAATAATTTTATTTGAACATACTTAGAAAACATTATACCAAAGAAATTATAGGGTCAATATAAGTAATCTCAACCCAGATTGGGATTGTTGGAACGAGGGATATGCCGGTGTACACCGGCATACACCAGCAACCAAATGATCCTAAGGGGTTGTTAAAGAATGATATCATTCCTTATTCCTTTCCTTCTATATGGTCAATAGTTTGGTCTTGAAGTTAAAATAAGGAATAAAATTTCTCTTACAATTCCTCCATCATAGGCCTCTCAGGTCAAAAAAATACAAACAGTTATCACTTATCGAACATGATCCCCTTGTCTCTCATTATCCTCTCCCTTCTACCGAGCAGAGAATAGCAAATAAGATCACTTATTCCTCCTTATTTCTCCTCGTCATCTCCTTATATTCGAACAGAAATAGTGTGTTATCTCTCCTTATCTTGTTCCCTTAACAACCCCAAGGTATAAAAGCAACGGAAGGCAAGACCTTCACATACCCTTCATCTCTAGCGGCATAGCTAAAGCAAGACTTTGTGCTTGTAAATTATGCTTTTAACCATCACTTTAAAGAAAAACTATCAAAATAACTTTATCATAACCCATTTGTCTATAAAATATGATAGTTTTCTTGTGATTTTTCTCCAACGTCATTGGTCTTAGTTCATTGTGTTCCAAGCTTATGGAGAGTTCCTTATCTCTCGTTATATGATTCGAGCATCATTGATCCCTTCTTCTTTGTCCTTGTCCTCGAAAGCCATTTATCCATGTCATGTGACTTCATCTCCAGTTGAAATTGAGTTGGACTCGCTTGAGTCCAAGTTGTCCTATGTTGTTTGTAGCATCTTCTTCTTGAATTTCTTAAAGAAATCTTCATTTTTCTTGCTTTCTTTATCTTTATTGAGTTAAGAATAAGATATGTGAAGATTTCTTTTCTTCTTGCATCCAAACATGTAAGAGATTCTTATTTGACTTCCTTCTTTGACTTGAAGCTCTTCTTGGATTTCTTGAACCTCCTTGAAAGTAAGTTTATATCCTTATCTCGATTCTTTCATTGGAACTACTTTTCATTTCCTACTTTGCAAGATAGCGGTTTCTTCTTGGTTTCTTCATTTGGCTTCTTGGTTTTCCTTTTTATCGCATATGTCATTAAGTTGCTAATGAGATCATCTATTTTAATATCTTCCACAACATTAGATTCTTCTATAATCTTCACACTCATGCGCGGTATAATCAATTAATTTTCTCCACAATCTTCTTTGGATAAAATTATTCCATAAAGCCCTTAGGTTATTAACAATAGCTGTGAATCTCGTATGTCCATATGGATTCCCCTTGCTTCATCTCGTATTTTCTGTATTGACAAATAAGCATTAAAACATTAGAACTTTTAACTTTACATGCACCTTCAAATGTGACTTGTAGCATCTTTGCAATACTTGCTCGCAGTTTTAGATTGAGAAATTCTAACATATTCACCTTGATAGAGCACAACATAGCATTTTCAATGGATGCTAAGTTAAATAATTGGAGGAAAATACTTTAGCAATGGACATGATATATTTCAATAGTGTCAACCAATAAACTCAATAGTTTACTCAAGGAGATTTCTATCGGCTAAATATTTGATAAGTAGACTGATTTATTTTTTAGTTTGTTTTCATCTATTCACGAGGAATATATAAAAAGTCTAAGATATTATTATGTCAAAAACAATAACTATATAAGTACTCCTTACTTCTTTTTTTGGAAAAATCCATTACTTATTCTTCCCTTGTTTTAAGATTCGTTAACCTACTCACTTCATTTTAATAATGTCACGTGTCCTTGATATTTTGAGATCTTATTACTTCAATCTTCATCTTCAAGAAGAACCTTGATCGGCTTTTCTCCTTCTTGATTAAGTGGACAACTTATTTCTTTCTCCTTGAACCTTATTACTTTAGTTATTAATCTTGAATGGTTAGTGCAAAAAATACACAAACTAATGTGTATGTTGCCATTATTAAGATACAAGTCGCTTACAAAGGGCACATCGTTCGGTGACTCACGACTATGTATGTTGTATTGCTTATTGCCACATCTAACTTTGAGCAGATGAATGGGGATGTTCAAGTAACTTTTTGACTTTCCATACATCTTCTCCCATGACATCTAAATTACCACCTAAAAAAGATGGATTTAGATATCTCTTTGATGTATAACAATCATGTAATTTTCATTCTACCATACTACATTGGATCTAATTGAGTTGCACATGTTGAAGGTGCATGGGTTTATTTTCTCTAATATACTACCATGGCATGCACTTTCTTTTCATGTCTAAAAGAAGATTTGGTTGTTGATGCAATTTTATCTGGATTAGCTTCGGTTGAATAAGTAGATGATAAATAATAGGGATTTTATCACTTGTGTCCCTCCGAGATTTTGCAATTTCAGTTATACCCCTATCTTTTTGGTAATATCAGTTGTGCCCCTCACTTCTTGCTATTTTATCACTTGTGCCCCTCGGGTTAGTGACCGTCCATCCACAGTGCAAACGGACGTTAACTTTGAGGATATAAGCGGTATTAATTTTAAAAAATGGTTATATGGTCATTTTATACCCTCTCATCCTCTTCAGTCTTCTTCCTCCCTTCTCTTCCTCCTCCACAGCTCCTCCCTCCTCCTTCTCGAGCTCTCGTCCAGCCTCCCCCGAGCCTCCGGCTCACGTGCCTCGCCTTCGTCTCCGCGCCCAGCCCCAACCGGCATTACCCCCTGCACCTCCTCCCCGCGCCTCCCCCTTGCCCCGTCGACCCGCCCCGACGCCCCCGCCCCAGATCTCCCCTCCGCCCCCCGCACCCCCTCCCCGGTTGCCCCCTTGCCCCTCCCGCAGCTCCTGCCCCCGCCCCCCGCAGCCCCTGCCTCCTCCGCCCCCCGGCAGCCCCTGCACTCGCGCCCCTCGCAGCCCCTGCACCCGGCGGCCCCCGCGCCCCCCGCAGCCCATGCCCCCTCCGCCCCCGGCAGCCCCTGCACTCGCGCCCCCCGCAGCCCCTGCCCCCGCCAGCCCCCGCGCCCCCCGCAACCCCTGCCCCCGACAGCCCCCGACAGCCCCTGCACTCGTGCCCCCCGTAGCCCCTGCCCCCGCCGGCCCCGCGCCCCCACATCCCCTGCCCCCTCCGCCCCTGCGGCCGCCGGCAGCCCCGCAGCCACTAGGGTTGAAAGACGATGAGTATGGTATCTTCAAGAAGCTTAAAGAGCTTTTTCGGGAGGAGAGAGTAGGGGATATCAAGAAGAAGGCCATGGGGAATCTGTGAAACATGGTGGTGGTTAGCATCAACGCAGCGGGCCAGAAGGTGCTCTTCGAAGGGGTGGAGGATGAAGTCGAGGAGAGGACATTTTGGGAGGAGGAAGGTGGTTCCAGAGGCGGGGGAATTTGAGGAAGGGGAGGGGAGGGTGTTGGGGCGTTTGGACGCATATGCCCCTCTTAATCTTACTATGGTTTGAATAAACCATGGTTAATTTTATTTTTTGACGGTCAATCTAACGGAAGGGCACAACTGATGACGGAGCAAGAAGTGAGGGGCACAACTGATATTACCAAAAAGATAGGGGTATAACTGAAATTGCGGGATCTCGGAGGGGCACAAGTGATAAAATCCCTAAATAATATGTATACATGACATGCATTGATGACTTATTTGATCATTTACATGATTTTGTTATGTTCTCCAAGATCAATTTATGATATTAATACCGCCATCTAAAGATTCAAGATAGTGATAATTTTATGAATGCTTTTCACACTTGTTATAGTCGGTATAAATGTCTTATTATACTATTTAAGTTGGCTAATACAAAAAAAACATCATGGACTTGATACAGCGTGTGTTCACTTGATTTCATGATCAGTTTATTATAACATTTGCCATAGGTGACAATTTCATATACTCTCATAATATGAGGATCATGAATGCCATTGAGATAGGTGCTTGAGACACTATAGAGAGACAATTTATGTCAAGTACCATAAATATGACTTTGACTTTGAGAGATGGAGTCTTCTAGACCACATGATTTCATTATCACTCTTGCAAAGACTAAGTTATTTTGTGTTGGAGCATACTTATACTGTTAAAAATGCTTGATCGTTCTTAGGTTTAGTCAATTATTACAATTGTTTGTGAGGGATATTGTGTCACATCTGACCCAACTTATGAAGATGGATATGTAGTTTATTTGGTCCAACATTTACAAGATCGGTTTCTAGATGCTCAAGGAACAATTGACTACTAATCATATTTCTGTCTTGCCTCGTTGTGTTGAGGATATACGATTTACACCAATGCATCCAAGGAAAATCCTTACTATGATTTCAGTGTAGTTTAAGAAGGTAGTGGAATTTACTTCATGTTGCCTTAATGTTCATGAGAGTAGTTTTTAACTCAAGATTTAATTTGAATTAGCCTTCGTTGTCTTTGCCTTAAAGGACATGGATATATTAATTGCACTATGGCATCTATGGCATCTTCACTTAACATAAGAGCTTCATGAGTTACCTATTTGATCAAAAGGAACTCAACTTGGACAAGGTATTTGGACAAAGTTAATCAAAGAATATGAAACAACCATATATTACAATATTGTAACACCTCAACATACTCCCTCATCGGATACTCATGAAGTGTGAGATTAGGTTAAATTGGTGATGATTATTATATGACAACTTGGGTTTAAGTATTTTGGATGGTTGTTAACGGGTCTAATTGGGACTGAGCCGAGCAAGTTATCAGGACCAATCTTCATCGACAACAATCCAGGGATTTTAGCCCAAAACATTGCAAATAGAATTAGAGAGGGTTTCTCTGACAGTGAAAAGGGATACCCAAGAGATAAAGACATCCTTACAAAGAGATAGGAGGAAAAAACCTAGAGCATGCAATTATCATTATCACTAGGAATAAGCGATGGGTCATGCCTGATGAATCTCGAATTCAACATGCTAAAAGCCACAGATTAAATCCCCTGCTTAATCAAACCAATAAAAATACCCTCTAATTCCTTGTTTTTATCCTATAGTATATTGTGTATAAATTACCATTAATTTATTGTATTTAATTTCTTTTAATTTTTTTTAATTATTTTATTATTAAAAACCCCTAAAAATTAGGCAAATAAGTTATCTATAATTCACTGACCATTAAAAGCACTAAAAAATACAAAAACATCTCAAAACCACAAAATCGGTATTTTTATCCCTTTAAAAATACCCCCAAAAATAAGTTTAATACAGTTGACTTCTTTTGGCTTTTTGACCAACATGAAAGTTGTAGATCTCGTAGAGACGAGCAACTTTCATGTTTTGTTTTTTTCCTAATTCGGCTTCTAACTATTTCTTTTCTATTTTTCTTTATAATTATTCTCTAAATTTTCTTATCGGGCCACGTGGCGCTCTCTGGAGCGTCCACGTGGCCTCCTTCCCCTCTCGACACCCGGCCCTCTCCTGAGCCGTTGGATCACGCCATCCCCACCTTCATCTTCGCCGTCCATCACCGCCTTGTTCTCAACCGTCAGATCTGATCACGACCGCTCCTTCCCGCCTTCACACCAGCCGTCTGATCAATTCCTCATCCATCGCCTATCAACTAGCCACATCGCCCATTCATCTTCGACCGTTCGATCCCACCATCTCCCAATCGCAACCACTCCTTCTCGCCATACCGTCAACCACCCGATCAGATCAACGGATCTAATCTGACCCGACCATCCGCGCTCGCATCTCAGCCGTTGGATCGTGGGATCCAACGGCCACCTGGTCATCTTCTTCCTCCCGTTGGTCCCCCTCCGCAGGAGTTACGACACATGAAACCTCTTCCCCCTTACATTTTTGGAAGGCACCTCATACCTTCCCTCCACGTCGTAACGCCACCACCGTCTTCCCCGTTCCTCCGCCATCCTCGCGCCACCATCAAACCCCTCGCCATTACTCCCCTCACCATTAACATCCCGTTCAAAAACGCCTCACACGACTGTAACCTCCGACTATCCTCCCCCTGTTAACCCTCTCCTCCGCCGCTTCCGACCCTCGTCCACCATTTTTGGGTCTTCATCTAGCCTCCTCCGCCCCTCTGGTGACAACGGAGGGGCAGAATGTCGAGGCGATAATGGTGTTGGTCTGGTGTCGACCCGCGGCAGCTCTGCCGCGTATGGGTGATCTCCGATCACCAATTGAGCTCCGAGGACCGTAGCTGGCCTCGCGGGCGATGACCGGAGGCTCCCATGGAGCCTCGGCCCAAGCTGATCCCTCCACCACACCTCGCTCCGACGAGGTACTTTTTATTCCATTTTCTCGAATTTACCCCTCCACCAATCGTCATCTTCACCTCTATCCGACCAACTTATCAGCTTTGCAATCACACCATCACCCACGCCAACCTCCTCTGACTCCATCTTCCCTTCTCCATACCCCCTACCACCTCGCTCCAACTTCCCTCCGGTTCGTCGGAGATGAAGACCAGGTCCTCCGCTCCCTTCGCTCCACCGGACCTCCGCTCACCTCCCATTCACTTCACCTCACTCGCACGCATTCGCCCAAGGCTTCGGCTATATCTAACCCTGCAGGTACTCAATGGCCGGAGCGAGGCAACCAGCGTCGATCTCCACCAGCCTCTCCGACGACACAGCATCGCCCCACCCCTCCTGAACTCGCCGGACCTCCACCTTGCTACCAGCATCCTCACCCGTACGTCAGCTTCCTCATCCACTCCATGGAGGAGCGTTGGAAGCATGGCGGAGCATCAAGCACATCACCGGAGCCCCGCCTCCTCCGGTGGCCCGCGGAGGAGGAAGGAGGTATAGGCACCGTCCGATCCTCCTGATCGGACGGCCCTGATGATACCACGTGGTGGACCCGAGCCTCGTCCCCGA